>VXAK01014346.1:1362-37051 GCA_013399435.1 Arenaria interpres | reverse complement strand
ATATGTTTCTACAGGCAGTATCTCCTACCCCACCCCCCAAAAAAAAAAGATTTTGCACTAGAAAACACTATTGGCAGAATTTGAGTAAATTAACATCCACAGTCATTGTTGTTGATGTGTCTCTTGCTGCAGCTCTTGGATGCAGTAGTAAACAACTAATAAATAATTGTTTTGTATTTAGTCTTTGTAGTACGGAATGAAGGTGACTGCCCTCTATGCTCAGTGCATCTAGTCCTCAGAGTCTCTTAAAGTGAACTTGGGCCACCCAGAAGGAAGAAAAAAGAAAAAAAAAAGAAAAAAAAATAAGTCCCTGAGATATATAATGGCAATTTTCGTCCAAGCAGAAGCTGGAGCAATAGCTACATACCCTGAATGAGTTGGAATATGTGCATGTACTTGGATATGAGATTGCTATCTAGTATTTCCAGCTAGAAATACATACTGTTACTGCTAAGTCCCTTGATGAAAAGTAGGGATCTCTCTGCTCATAATCTTATAAAACAGTTTGTGCTGTCATTTTGTAGCAATGATGCAGGGATTCAGGAAGAATAATACAGTTTCTTTTACTTGGTTGGCTATGCGTTTCTTGTTTTTATTTACAAACTCATTTTGGACATCCACATAGAAGCTTTTAATAAAGTATTATCAAATCTTTTACTTTATGGACCTCAATAATACAAATTTATTTCACAAAACAGTTTCTTGCCTATATCAATAAAGATGGAGCATATTGCAATTTTAAAAGCAGATATGCTGCAGATCAATCTAATACTCACTTCAGCCAGAACTCTTTCAAAAGACTATGATTCACCAATAAATAGAACAATTTCCATGTCTAAAGCTCTTTTTTACTGTATCTCTAAGTACCTCAGAATCAGTGGAGAATTGTCATTTTCCAACCCACTTTATGTCATGAGCTAAGTGACTAACCTATTCGAAGTGTTTAGTGTACAACTTGGAAAACACGGAAAGATCCAGACAAAAAGAGAAAATTAGCATCCTGAGGAGTATGAAAGGCTCATGTAAAGCTGAAGATTCAAATAATCTCCATTCTAGTCTTCTGAAAAATACCCAGAGGTCCATGAGCAAGGACTCCCAACTAAATTTTTGGTTGATTATATATCTGATACTGAGTTTTCCCTTAACAGAAACTTTTAACATGCTAGAAATTTTGGCTTTTAGACTGTGTGAAAGTTTGTAGGAGTCTTTGGAGTATTGTATGTGAAGAGATAGAAACAAATGAGAAACAAGATAAAATGTAAACTCAATTTACCACGGGTAGATGTCAGAATAACTTGATACCTTTCTCTGGAAATAGAGAAGTTTTTTTCCAGGAAAAGTGTTAAACATTTAATCTAGCTGAGTGTGGGTATAATATCTGATGCAATGCCATGAGCCTCATCTCATTTCATGGTGTCTTTTATGAGTTGGCACAAAATGAGACTGTGTTAATTCAATTTCTCAATGCCATGAAACCAGAGGGTATCTTCTATAAAGAGAAAAATCAGCATTTTATGTCCTAAAACCTGGATGACCTTGACGACTGGAATTAAAAGAAGGCTTGAAGGAATTTAATAGGAGAAAATGCAAGATTGCGTATGTGGAGACTGGCCATAGGCATTTCTGTTTTGAGCTGTGGGTTTACCAACTGGAAATGAGTGAGAAAGGAGAACAGTGGTGTACTGCAGCTGATAGCAGAGTGACCATGAAATGCTGGTGTGATGCCAGCAACAAGAAAGCAGAATACAATAGTCAAGAACTATTTCCAGTAGACTGAAGAATAATGAATGCCCTGGTATAAGGAACAGAAGAGATCTCATTTGAAATGTAGTGTTCAAATATGGCTATCTGTGATGAAAATGGCTGAGTCTTGAAGAAGCATAAGGAAAGATGCTCTTGATCACGGGGACTGATAACCCTCCTGTGGGATGAAGGAGTAAGGGAAAAGCAGCCTTAGTATGTCAAGTAAAAGGAAGGCCAAGAACAGATGTGACTGTCCTCTTTAAGTGCCTCAGTGGAACAAGTTCCAGGAAAAGAAAATATCTTTTTAAATTAAAGAACAATCTTGGAACAAGAACTACTGAATTTAACTGTCCATGAGTACCTTTCAGCTGATTTCATACTACAAGACAGGTGAAGTTTTGGAACAGTATTTTAATAGAAGAGAAGGAAAGAAATTGGTTTTGTACAACTGCCATGTGGAATTCAACTGTAGTTTTCATCCTTTTCACAAGAACACAAGAAGGTCTTTCTGAGCAAATTACTGTAATCTCTTTTTCAGGAGTTTCTGGGTAAATGCTTATCTCTGAATCTGCAGGGCAATGAAACAATTGTTTCTGTTTTGGAAGATTATAGCATGGAAAATAATGATACCTCCAGGACTTTGCTTTTACCCTTTTATAGTAGGGCATGATGAGAAAAGACTTCTCTCATGAGCCCAGAAGATGGGTGCATATGTCTTACCCATGCTGATGAGTTCCTACATGGTTCTCTGTGATAAATGTTCCCTGATAGAAATCTTCTTTCTAAACTGCACAAGAAGTTCAGATGTTTATACCACTGACCAGCTCTAATAATTTAAATGCCTCTTCTTCTCTGTTTGACTTAAAAGGTCACTGTAGGCTTTTAATGTATACTACAGAAAGGTGCGACCTTCAGGTTTCACTTATGACAAGGAACAAAACCTAATGTTTTCCAGGGGACTGTTCATTTAAGATAAATATTGGAGAGTCTCACATAGTCTATGTAGGTGCCCTCTACTACTTTTAAACATGTACATTATGAAACACATAACTAAGCTAGACTCTTTTTCTTCTCAATTGGAGAGAAGCTTGTAAATCTAATGCACTTTGACAGCCATTCACTCAATTACTTTGCATCTTTTGCATCTCCTCCATTTTTTGCACCTCCTCCATGGCTGCCCAGAGAGGTGGTGCTGCCTCCGTCTCTGGAGATGTTCAAAACCCACCTGGACAAGTTACTGTGTAACCTGCTCTAGAACGACCTGTTTTGGCAGGGCGGTTGGACCAGATGATCTCCAGAGCTCCCTTCTAACCCCATATCATTCTGTGATTCTGTGATTTTACTGGAGCTGCTTGTGCTTTATCACCTGTCTTTTAAGATGGCATTTAGTGTTGCAAATATCCCTGAAAAGTGGAATGTACCCTTACCAGAGGTTGCTGGGATGCTGTTAAACTTCATCTCCTCTTTTTCCATTGTTATTTTCTTATTTGACAGGCCCAAAGCCCTGCTCCTGTGCCCATATCTCCTGATGATCAACAATTGGAAAAATCAGAATATTTAGAGGTAGGTTAAGAAAGTAAAAAACCCTCACCAAACACTCTTCTGTTCCCATCTTTCTCTCCATCTTTGAAGCAGGGCCTGACATGATTGCTAACTGATGTTAACAAAGCGAGAAACCTTTCTTGACACTGTTATTCCAGGTGAGACAAACTTTCAGCTTACATCTTTGTTTTAGAAGGATGACACCAAGAGGAATGTTGTTTATGGTAGGAACAAAATATGCAGGATCTGGTTCAGAGCAAAACCAGAAAGATGTGTCCTATTTCATTGTTTTATTTTGAAGGATAACTCATTTGGACCTAATTTCAAAGGCAAGTTTTAATTAAAAGCACATTGTGCAGATTTGTAAAGAAGTGGCTAACTGTTAGAAGGTCAGCAATCTTGTAAGCAGCAAGTCATGGGAAAATTGTGCCATTGTGGGTTACATAAGCATAACAAAGCTTTCATGTCTAATTACTTTTTAATTTGTCCTCTTTGAATAGATTACATAGTTCTGTTGGCCTGTAGGTCTTCACTTAAGATGGGTTTTTACTTTTTGCTAGTGAAAGATACTTCCCAATCTGAAAAGAATATAATGAGACCTGATTTTTCACTTTCAGTGGGCAGAAGAGAGAATACAGTACAAAGGCAAAAGAACACAAAGATAGTCAGAGCACAAATTGCACCAGCTAAAGGTCAGCTGGGATTCTAGGGCAGAACAAATGTAAGTCAAGAAATTCTTTGTTCATTTATGACACATTGAAGAAGGGCATGTCCTGCAATGACTGTTAATAAAATGCAGCATCACTTGTCATCTGTGAAGGGTAGACAGGAGTATATAATATTCAGAGGGAGGAAAAGGATTACTTATCATAGCTGTTCCAGAAACTCTACCAAGTGATTGATACATCCTCAGCTTCAAAGCTTGGAAACAAGAGGACCATCACAGAGATCAATCGTCAACTGTAGAGAACAAGGCAATAGAAGCAGAGGACTAAAGTCTGGAAGATTTAATTAGTATCACCATATGTCAACATATATACCTAGGTAAATACTATTGGACACATTGCAAAATAGAAGAAAGGCTTAGATGGACTTTTGGCTATAGCTATTTTCATGCTGTATTGTTACAACCTAGAGCAGGAGAGCTCATATACATATACATATACATATACATATACATATACATATACATGTCTGTGTGTGTATATATATATCTCACTATAGCTTTGATGTCCTTCACTGAGATACATTTGCTTGGGTTCTGCTCAACTCATTCAGCTGCCTAAATGCCCACTGACTAACATCTGGCATAATTTCTGCTTGCAGCTGGACGTTGTTTCTGAAGCACTTCTTAATACACTTTTATTAGTCACTTTTCCTTTTAAAACCCGTTTTTTTTCCAAATTGGCAAGTACACTAGCAGATCAAAGTCAAGAGGCTGAAACAAGTTTAATCTGAAAGACTTGATGTGACCCCATCCAAACTGAACCATAAATACAGAAACTATCTTGCTGACTGGGCATGAAAAATGCAGTTTAAGGTTTATCTAAAAGACGTTACATTCTAAGAAAACACCATTAGCTCAGGTGCAGCATTATGCAGAGCAGCTTCACTGACACAGTAGTGACTTCTGGAGCAAAATTCTTTATTTGTAGTAATTAGTATGTCCAACACCGAAACAGTAAACTTCTGGGTAATTTGGGGGCTTTATGGGTTGTAATAAGGCTAAAATTTTTTCTTTGGCAAAGCAGGAGACTGAGACATTGCTTCTTAAAATTATTTTGGTCTAGGACTACGAATCCTTTAATTCTTCCTATTTTACCAGTTAGGATAGTGCAGCCTGCATTACAAGTTTTGAAGAAATAGTCACTTAAAAAGCAGAAAGTCCTCTAAATATTGCCACTGACATATGACCAGGCATGTAATGTCTACTATATTATGATGCTGTCTCGTCCATTGAAGTCCTCTGAAGAAATTAATCACCTTTTATCCTAAAGACATACTCAGGTTCTCCCTCCTGCATATCAGCTTTCAGACATCATTGTGTTAATTTCTATAGATATTTAGTTTTACTGTAAGCTTCTTCATTTCCCTAGATATTTTCTATCTCTTGCTATAGCGTACAAACAAATGATTATGCTTTATTCTTTAATAAATAGCACAGAGCTAAAAATCTGCTTATCATACTGATTACAGGAATTTTTAAATATTTAAAGATACATTTTTTCCCTTAAAATGTTTTAGTAGATACATAGACTAAGACATGTATAAATTCTGGTTCCAGGGAGACATAGACATGTGCTTAACTTCACAGATAAATGCAAGGGGATCACCTGTGCATATGTTTTTGCAAGACTGGAAAGTTAATGTGCCATATAAGCATAGTTAAAATAATTATCTTTCAAGGAACAAAACATGGAAGTGTGTTTTCCTGACAGATCTATTTTCCTTAATGTCTGCTATCATTTGCTTTGAAGAGTAAAAAATGGCTCCTTGAAAATGCATTCTCAGGTTTAAAAATTAATGACTAGGACATGTTGCATATGTTCTTTCATCATATGAAAACAGCATGAAAACACTATTTTGTGCATAAAAGTCTGGAGAGACATCTGCAGTCTTTCTTTTGAACTAACACATGTACCAGTTCCCTCATCCTGAATTTTCCTATCCCAGTTTCCACTACTTGAGCAAACAGATAATTTGTGATTGACTACTGAAGCACAACATTTCACATATCTTTCCTAACAGTATTTTTTTCCCCAATGACTCTTGGTCTTTTTCGATACTAATATTGCAGAATTTATCTTTACCTGTAACCCAAGCTAGTTACTGTTGACCATTAACCTTAGTAGTCCGTTTTTTCATACCTTTGTCTCTTCCAAAAAATATTTAGTTTCTCTTCCCCTGTTTGGCTTTCAGTTTTGGAATTACTTCTCCAGTGATTCTTGGAAACTTATGGCATTGGAATTAGATTCTATTTCTCTATCAAATAATCCAACAACAGGATTTCCAAGACATGTATTGCAATAAGCTGATGTAGGAACTGGAAAAGAAAGAATATTCAGTGTTGCTAATAATTGAGTGCATTTTTGCCTTTGCTTCTCACACTTGCAATATATGGCTCAATATGTACATATTTGTTTGGAAAGTATATTTATAAAAACAATATATTTACAAAAAAAAATACAATATATTTACAATTCCTGTCTTTCAATAAGACCTATATATGTGTAAAACATATTTCAGTTTTTAATTATGAACCTTGAAATTTCAGGCTAAAGATGTGAACGAACACTACTTATTTCACAAGGGTTAAAGGGCATCTATGTCAGTGATACAAGATATGTTGTAAATCCAACCTAAAGATGTCTTTTTGAAAAAGTTTTTTAGATCAATACTTAGGAGCAGAAAGCAATAGTTTAAATATCCCCCGGCTTTAGATCAGTTTCTGGATCACAGTGTACTTTGCTATTTATAATGCATTGAAAATAAGTGAAGTGGCAGAATTGCTCACTCTCCAAAATTTATTAGAGATTTCTTAGTGTTATAAACCACGTCCCAACTCTAAAGATGCCTGATAACTTATAAGAAATATCAAATTTTAACTGTAGAAGGCTTTAAAATTGGGGGAAAAAAAGCTGAAAACATGATTCTGCAAATGTTAGTACAACTCACAATGATAATATTAATTCAATCTAGCTAGCTGGTCATGATTCATGAAGATTTGAAGTTGACTGGACCAGAAAGATTAAATAAAATTTGAATAATGTTACTGCTTTATATCTGCTTAAAATAATCTAGGACATAGTTTTAATCAAGGTTAGGATTTTAGGTGATGGCTTTGTTTGTGTACATACGAGACAAAAGAAGATCCTGAAACAACAGTACCAAAGCTGCTTTGAGGGTCCATCCCTACTTTTCTACTATGTGCATATGGCTGCACTGTAAATACAAATGAAATTATACCTCCACCTCTATATTGAGGGGCTTGGATTTTGGGGTTTTTTCCCCCACTTTTCACCAAAACTTGATTCAAGGGAAAAATTCCAGTTCAGCAAGACTACTAACTACAACAAACCACAGATTTCACAATGGAAAGCTGATGGCAGCAGTAACTAACTCATTCAGCTCACAAGTTAAATCCAGACACTTTGGCTTATGCATCTGTTTAGAGTTAGCAAACATGGCTGCGTTTTAGGCAAGGGAAGGGGAACTGGCATTGCTCTTCAGCTACATTTTCAGTAGCAACTCACTTAGGGCCAAACTGCAAACAGGAAAAAGTAAGAATTGCCGTGAACTTTTTGACTTAGTACAACAAAGCCATTGTATAATACCACTGGCAGAGAGGTACTTGATCCAAAGAGAATGTCTATCTTCTTCATGGCTCTGACTCAGATTAGAATAGACAATCCTTATTTATGGGGATAACAAGTATTATTAACATCCTGAAGGTGGCCCAAACATGAAGGATTTTAAGTTACCTGTGTGCATTTGTGATTAACAAATTTACACAGTGAGAGTTTCAAAAGGACCATTTGATCACCAAGATAAGAGGTAAGTCAAGTTTTCAAGTTGAAGTGAAAAGTTCAACTTTTCAAGTTGAAGTGAAATTTTCCTGTGACCATGAGACATAAAACATTTATTTCAGAGAGCAGAGGAGAAGGAGACTCAATGACCACTGGGGCTGGATTTACATCATCCAAGGAGCTCCTTCGGGATCTACTCCTTCTCTCAGAAGTAGCCAAAAGCTGGTTGTCAGCATTGATGTACCCAGTAGATCTGACATAGAGGCTGCACATCAAACTGCTTGAAATCCTCATGAAATCATCATGAGATACCACTTGGACACATCTGTATAAAAAGATCCCATGATTTCTCTCTTTACTTCTGTATTGCTCTTGATTAATACTTATCTTTCCAAAATACAGTCTGTCTTCATCTGAAGTTGATATAGCTACTGTTTCCCTGAGTAGATAGTTCCAGTTGCTCTTACAATAGATAATCTAATTGTCTTTTTAATTTGTCTATAGTTTGTTTACATTTTCTCTGGTTAGTTAAAAAAGTTTTTGTTCCCTTGTGTTGTATCTCTGTGCAGCTACTTACATACTTTAACCAAAGCAAGTCTACATCTTCTACTCTGGTAAGCTTAAAGGTCTGATCTTCCTGGCCCTCTTCAACCCCTACCCATCTCCCATGAAATCTTTGAAATCCTTTTCGTGGTTCTTTTCTGAATCAAATGCTGTATTTTTTCCAAGAAGTTCTGGCAGGAGAAGATGGCAGGAAAGCCACCTATCACAGAACTGTTAAAGGCAGTAGCAGTAAGAAAGTCAGTTCAGTGTTTAGAGCCAAATTAAGAAAGCTCTAAGTTGTTTTAAGGGGCAATCTACAAGACAGATTTCTGTAAATAAAACACAAAACTCCTCTTAGTGAAAATAGATTTAGTGCTAGGAAAGGCTGTTGATTTTGCTGACAGCCATGAGATTCCAGATGAAAAAAGAAAATGAATAATAATAACAATAATAAAAACACCTTGAAGTATCCCAAGCTTCAAGAGAGGCTTGCATTTTTATTTTTTTTAATGTAACAGCCTGATTAGAAACTTGAAGAAATAAAAACTACAGAAGACGCTTTACCTAATAGCTTACAGAATCAAAATCCAAAGTGAAAAGAAAAAGCAAAAATAAAGGACCTTACATTTGCAAGTTGGCTTCAAACTGGTTTGAACTGCAGTTCAAAGTGGAAAATGTGGATTTATCTCAAGAGGCCACAGATTAAGATCTGCCACCTGCCCTGAAGACTTTACACTCAAACTAAATCAAAATGACAGTCTCTCTGGGAATTGCTTAGTACTCCTAGAAGGAGCCTTATGATTATAACAAAATGCCTTGGGGCATTTTGAGTGAAATCCCAGTTTAGAAAGAAATGATCCAATCTCTGTTTTCTGTTATCCCCCAATAAATCCATTGTAACTCTCATGATAAAATCTTGGCTCATGTGTCTTCACCATATCTAAAATGTTAATAAACTGTGATGTTGCCAGATTGTAACAAAAGCTGTAGAAAAATCCTCTCCTGGCACAGTAAATCTAGGAATATTAGCTAGAAACTCTTTAAGCTGTTGCCTGGCAATTTCAATTTCTGTACCAAAAAATCCCAACACAGAAATACAGAAACTAAGGCAAAATTTCCAGCTGAATGAAACTGATTTGTAAGCCCTCTTCTCCCACCACATGATGGGAAATGCAGGCTATTTTTTTCCCTTCATTGATGGTTATATAGCTGTCCTGAAACGTGCCGGTTTGACATCCCTGAACACTATTTGTTCCCAGAATGCTTTAATCACACTCATTTTTTTTTCATGGTTCAGTTCACAAGATACATGTAAATTTGGGGTTGCTGCTCTTACAATACTGATGACAATGAGAAGAGAAGAGGGAGAATGAAAGTCTACAAATAAAATTTAGCCAAAATAAATGATTTTTTTGTGGCCGGGAATTTTGTCCCACACTATTACTTAAAAAGATCCCTGCAATAAGACTGAGAAGCAATGGGGAGGACGGATGGATTTTGACACAAATAGCTATGTGTCTTCCTCTTAGCCAACTGGCAAGTACTGGCTGAGCCTGGTACCTACATGGCAAGTTCTTCTTCCTGGCCAAGAACTGCAGAGGGTTTGGACCGTGATTCAGGATCTTGCTGTGCCCAGCAAGTCCTGAGCTCAGGAAAGAAACCAGCTCAAGCCAGAAGGCAGGTTGCTCAGACAAGTAAACCCATGTCTTGTCTCACTACGCCTCGGAAAACTGTCATAAAATTATCTGATTCAAACAGATATCCATCTCTTTGTGTAATACTAGTGCTGGAATTTCCCAAAGCTTTTCTCCCCCTTATAAATCTCTCTCTGAGCAATAAACCCATGTCTGTATGTGGTCAGTTCTTATGGCTCTACCGGAATGCAGTAACTTGCTCTTCACAAGGAAACACCCCGGGGCCTACAAGCACCAGCTTGAGGTTCCAAACCCACTGCAAGCTTACTTGAATGGTTCACTAGGCTTTCGTTTGCTATTTGTAAAATAGGGATAACAATACTTCCTTTCTTCCACTCACTTCCTTTTAAAAAATTGATTTCAAATTTGTATAAAGACTGTCCCCATAACACCAGTGCTATGGATGCCTTTCCCAGCTTCTCCAGGACTCTACTACAATGGCTAATAGAAGCAAGAAACAGGTATCTGACATCAAAAATATCTTTGTACTAATGAAGACTCACAGCAAAACATAACTGCCTAAAAGGAAAACAGAAAGAGGAACATATAATAAACATGAAATGGAAACAAAGAGAGGAAGGGAGCAATAACTATCAGAAAAATGTTCAGCAAAATATAACTTATTGTCATAAGTTTTACTGTGACACACAGCCATCTGAGATAGTGACTTAAAATTTGAGCAAGTGAGCAGGTTACAAGACAAGTGTTACCCCTGAGATTGTTCAAAAGGATGCTTGTAATGATTTAAATATCCCAAGATGCCTCAAAGGTACAGGATTTCAGAGCATCTTTTGCAAAAAAAATTAACTTACTTCCCATTTAACAGGGCAAGTATATATGTTTTTTTTGCGGGATGGGGAGTGATAATTGATTATATGAGAAAGATACAGGTACCCAATGCCAACAGGTGGCTTAGTCACACACAATAATCTCTGAGATATTAAGCCTGCAGGTTAGAAAACCCATTTCCTGTGGACTTATTTTGCACACAGGATTATTTCCAGTAGGGTACTGTTCATTTTTTGGCAGGCTGACATGATAGACGCCAAAGCAACTGGTGGTGGAGATGCTCAGAGACAACTGGTGCAGAGCCAGGAAATGCTGTCAGAGATGGTACTGCCTGTCTCGCTACATCCCCACTGCCTCTCCAGAGATCAAGAGACTATTAGCAGGGGAATATGTGCCAGGAAATGGCTCACAAGAGACAAGGATACTGCATTAAAACTTCAGTGGGCCAGACTGTATTTCTTTTCCCAGTAACACCTTTTCCCGGTCTGACATTTGTTTGCTTTGTCATGTTGCAAGCGCAGTTGCCCATGTGCACACTTGGCTCTTCTTGTCCATTGAAGTGCTATGATACCCATGGTGAGGGGTTCTAAATATTAATTCTCTTAGAAGAAAAGTAAGGGCAGACTCAGAGAAGTTTTAACCAGTATTTTTTCTTTATTGTCTTATCTCATCTTGGACAAATAAAGTCTGTGGGCCACCTTTGTTTCCAGAGAATGCCACTATTCAGTTCTTATGCAGAGTGTTATGATATACAATACAGCACAGGACAGTTTAAACACATCGACCAAATCTCTTACCAATGTGTTTATTGCAAAGTTAAAAACTGAGGCTAAAAACTCCCTCTCCCTAGTGTATTTTTCAAAGCTTTCAATGAACATGATAAATGATGGGAAAAGATGCTACTCTGCTGTTATACTAGCACAAGTGGGAAGGGATGTACAGAGGAGGTATGGGATGATTAACCAGACATGTGGGAGATGTCACTCGTTCATGGCTGGGAGTGTTTGAGAAGGTGATCCAAATGAAGAATGAGTACACAAGACTGAAACAAGTATTTCTCACATCAGTAACTTGTGAGAAAAAAATGGGTATCAGTTTGTGTAATTTTAAATACAACTCCCAACTACAAAACAGAAAGCCTTAAATACTTTTAAAATAGAGTTCAATCAGATCACACAAAGGGCAGTATAATGAAGTTACCTGGGCTGGAAAGTCTCTGCTGCAACTGAATGAGAAAATCTCATAAGTGGAAGTACACCCAAAGTGTAGCCTCTGAAAAAGCACAGGAACGAAAGAAGGGTACTGCAAACTTAAACTGAAAAATTTGAAAAGTCGATTGTGCCCCTTTAAAATAACACAGTTGGGCCTCTGTGTCACATGGATTTCAACTGGTTTGCAGCAGTAGACATCTGCTAAACAAAACAGTATTATTTCTGAATATGTTTGGATAAGTAAATGACACAGTTATTATGACTACAGTACCAGTCCCCGGGGAGATGGAAGAGAGTGGCTCCATCAGCCTCCTTCTCCTGCAAAGGACCTGCTGTTCTTCTCACCTGAAGCTATTTGAAGGATTTAGGCACACTGGACCTCCCCATGCCCCCACAAGGCACGTTTTTATTTTATTATATTGGCTGAGAAACCAAAGCATGAGGAGGTCAGTTGACTACTGACAGCAAAGTTCCTCATTCCAGCACACTCTGTTCTGGAAAGTTAGCCAGGAAAATATTAAATTAAATATTTAAAGGAACTAAATGTTTCATCAATCTTAACGCCCACCTCTTCTCTGCTATATTTCGCTTTTTCATTCCTTCTCTGTTTCACATGCTTCTTTTGCCTCTTCCTTTCCTACATCCCCATCACCATGGTTTATGGCTATGATTTTTACCTTGCCAATCATACTACTCTTGCTTCCCTGCCTCTTCTTCTGCAACCCAAGTAGCGTGCAATGTTTTCCATCACACATTGACTTTATGAACAGAAGTTCCTGAGATGTAAAGATTCTAATCTGCTCTAAATATTCCTCCCTTTTACCTTGCTTTCCAATTTGGGGGCTTATTTGGTCCCTACATGGCTCAGTGCTGTATAAGGGGCACAAGAAACTGCCATGTCTCACCTGATGGGATGACTGTGCTCAGTCAGTTGTCATAGCAGCTTGTGAACTGGGTGACCCAAACACCACCACAGCATTGCCATATGGACCTGCTCCAGGTTCTGTGTGAGTGGAGATGTGAGCACCTATTGTAAAGGGCTAGAGAGCTGTTGATACTTGAGAGACACTTCTGAAGACTGACATCTTGGTCTTTGCTGGTGCCCAGAGATGTTAAAAGGCTGCTCTGGAAATCACTACCTATCCCTCTTCCCTACAGGGCTAATCAGATGAGCAAAAGATGAAGGGTAATGAAAAAGCTCATCCACCTTTCAAAGCATGCAGGAGAGGGAACCAATTTGACTGTATACAGATGTCAGGTCATGCAAGTGAAGTATTACTTGAAGAAGGAAAATGTTGCTGTCTTCACTAAAGCAAAGAAAAACCCTCACACAAAGGTGACCCGAAAGTTAAAACTTGCTACTTTTTGAAACACTTTGGAAAATGTTAAACTTTAACTGTTTCATGTTTATTACAATTTTGCAGACTTGCAATTGAGTTTCGCAAACATCTCAGAGAAAAGGGCTAGTTAGTTTTCACTTACCTCACAGTGTCTGTAGTTACTCCTCTTTTATTCCTCTGTGAGTTATCCTATAAATTTTGAAGTTATAGGTTGATGTCAATATACTATTTGTTCAGGTCTCTTCTATTCTCCAAACTTTTACGTTCTCACCCACTCAGAGACGAACAAAGGCAGAAGTGTCCAGTTCCGTAAATTGCTCACCTATAGCATTTCACCACTCTGTCCTGGATAACTGGATATAAGTCACCTTATGTTATGTTTCTATTCCCTGGACTTCTACATGGAAACACAGTGAATAGTTGGTAATAGACAAAGACTTTTTTTTCTTGCTTCCAGCTAAATCAGTCCATCCACTGCTGAACAAGAGTGTTTATATGAAAACCAACTGTTCCTTGACCCCCTGACTTAAACAGAAAAATGCATCTACACAAAGAATTACAGCAACAGAATACTGAGAACATGTAAGTTTGACCTGAACAGCTCTTAAGAATTGGGGTATTGTTAATTTTGGATATTTGCAACCAAATAATGTAAAACTCTCCTTTTTTGCAGATTTTGTGTCAAAGAGAAACTCAAGTAGGCTGTCCTGGAAGATTCAAAATTATTTCCAGTGGTGGATTTATGGTCCAAGGATTAGCTTAACTTTTCCTCAGAAGCAGGGAGTGTTAAAAGCAAACCTAAACTAACCCTGGACCTCCAACGAACAGTACAGCAGAGCTTTTTCCTGAGTCAGGGCACTCTGTAGCATGTAAAGCACCAGGCACACAGTACACTAATGGGGACAATAAGGGACCTCAGTTCTCTTTAGTCCTCTGAACCCCATAAATGTGTGTTTATTAGGCAACCTGGAGCATTCCAGATCCTGACATGAGTGTGTAGTCAAACATTGGGTTTACTTCCCTTGGATTCCGGGCAATGTCCATTCATGTTCACGTACTGAATATGTTTCTTCCAGCCAGGTCAGTCTTTTTGTCCCTGGTTTTTATAGTGCTGGACACCCCTGACTCCTGAGTAGTCTGCCGAAGTCCCACACACTACAGATGATTGCTACAGTCAGTCCCATTCCTGATTCAAAGGAGAATTTCATAGGGAAGTTCCTATTTCATTTCAATGCAATCAGTTTGGAGCAATTGGGGTGGAAAGGATTTTAAAAGGCAGGCTGGAATCATCATACATATCACAAATCAAGGAAGATTACAGTCAATGTCCAAAAAAGAGAGATTGAACTTTATTTTGCTCTCAAGAGTAGGACACTAGGGGGAGTGTCTGTCCTTTTCCTGCCAAAACCCTCTAAAAAGACTAAAGGGAAATAATCTCCTGCATGCAGTGAGTTAAATGCAATTCTTATTTAATCACACAGAATAATTTGAAGCGCATAAAACCAACACTGAGTCATCACATTGACATATCACCATGAGCTCTGGTTTGCTGCATTGTAGCTTCTTCCACATCCAATGTGTAGCTCTCTTCCCCCTTTCCAGTCCACCCCCCACACCCCCAGCCCTGTTGTCCATTCCCAGATAGGATTATAACCCGACTGGAGCAGAGCTGCCTGCTTCTCGCTCTTCTGTGCTGTACTACACTCTTCTTTCTGCCTTAAATAATCATAATAAGAAACTGAAGTACTACTTTATTCATCTGGTCAGTCAGGTTAGCTGTAATCCAAAATAAGTCTTTAAATCAACAGAAGATCATAAACTGGTAGAGGCATAAAGCTTATAACATTCCAGTTACCAAAGGCATATAATAGTATTGCAAATATTAAGGAAATATGATTTTATATACCATTTTTTGGACATGTTAAATATGTTTCTAAATCTGATTTTTATATATATATATATAATATATATGCATTAATACATAAAGTATCCAAATAGTATCCAAGGAAAAATAAACAATGTTAAGTAAGACTAAGGATATGTTTTGGTGCATGTTGCTTGTCTTAACCTAATGCATGGCTAAAAGTTAGGGTAAAGCAGATATTTATCTCAAAGTAGCTAGATGCCTATCATGTTTAGTGATAGGATGAGGGGTAACAGTTTTAAACTGAAAGAGAGGAGACTTAGATTAGATATTAGGAATAAATTCTTTACTGTGAGGGTGGTGAGACACTGGAACAGGTTGCCCAGGGAAGTTGTGGATGCCCCTTCCCTGGAGGTGTTCAAGACCAGGCTGGATGGGACTTTGAGCAACCTGGTCTAGCGGGAAGTGTCTTGTTCTGGTTGTAACAAGACAACTTTTAAGGTCCTTTCCAACCCGAACCGTTCTATGATTCTATGCCAAATAGCCCTTTGACCTCCTGTTTGTGATCCTGTTCTGCAAGCAACATTCAGAGGAGAACCCATTAATAAAAAGGGAGAGCAGCAATACATGGACTATGATTTGCAAGCTCACTCAACTATCAAAAGGGCCATGAACTCAACAGCTATGTGCATAGGAACTAAAAGATAAGAGGAAATTTCTTAACAAGCACATGCCAGTAATTTGAGAGGCTAATTGGTGTAGGAAGCAACATCCCAAAAGTTCTTGGAGAGATTAGATTAAATTAATTAAATTAATTTTAAACCCTTTGGAAAATCAGCTCTCATAAGTTACAGTCTTGGGTTGGACCACAAAATAACTGATTAAATGGAAATAAAAGCAATTGGATTTGGATAACTAAATCATAGACAGCCAAAAGAGGGTGGATTAGAAAGTCATTAGACTAATATTGAAGGGTAAATTAAATGAGAAGACCTTTCCAATCCTTAAAAGATGTCATTATCTTTGTATGATATGTGACAGTATTTGATTTTGAGAAAAGTGGGGCATAAGAAAGAGGTACACAAATTAATAAATTAGTTAGCAAATGAAGGCAAGACATTCTTACATGCCCGCTATCTTACAAAAAGGAAAAGAAAGAAAAGCAAAGTAAAGAAGACAGGATAAGTGGAGATGCTTCCTTAGAAACTGTGTTTTTCCCAAGAAAGGTGGGACCAGATGATCCTTGAGGTGCCTTCCAACCTAGTATTCTATGATTCTGTGTTTGGAATACTTCATAATACCTTTATCTTTCAAATTATTGCAGAATTCCAAGAAGGATTAGACACTCTTACAGACATTGCAAGCAGGAAAAAAACTGCTACTTGGGGAAAAAAAGGTGTTAGAGGAGTCCTTAAAGGTTAGATAATCAATTCTCTAGAGTTAAGATCAACTACATCTATCTCATCCTTCTAAATTGCCTTATCTCAGAAAATACTGGGTAGTTTCTGTGCAACAAAGATCAGCACGTTTTTTCATATAGCTCTATGTTACAGCTTTAACTGTGCTTGGAAGAAATAAAAGCTGGGTAATACAGGACATTGTACCTTGTTCTGTCCTGTCTGGTGTTTTCTAGATCCTGAAAACAGGTACAACTTTTACAGGTGTGTACAGAAATGGAGATATCTTTCCTTTGGGTATATGAGCTGGGAATTCACAAAGTGATCATATTCAGATTGCTGGCATTTATATTAAAAAGGAATAATGATATCCATAAAATGTTTACAGCTTTTTCAAATACAACATAAAGAAATATTAGGGAGTGTGAGAAATGCATTGTAATAATTCGATGTGACGGTTAGCCCACAACAACTTTTGGAATCAGCCTTTGAAAATATAAAAGTTTCACGATCGTATCATATTGCCTCTTCTTTCCTCAAGGTTTCTGACTGTACACAGCCACTGTAAGAGAAAATGCAGTAACTCGAGTGTCATTTGAAAGCTATTATTCACAGGACTGCATAGTCAAACCTATGAGAGCACTACAGACTTCAAAAGCCATGAATACAGATGGGAAAAAAAGAAGAGCTGAAATACAACATTCTTCCAAAAGGCTCAAAACTCATAAGATATGACTTAGAGGGGACTCAGAGGCTTCAGTCAGTGTCAGCACTTTCCTGTGCTTAAGTCAAGAGCAAAGAGGCACACAGAGCCTTCCCCAAAGACGCAAAAAACCAAGATGACAAGTCAAACACACAGCATGTGGTGGCACTCAGAAAGAAGCCTCCACCAATTCCCAACATGGCTTATGGACAAGCAACAGTTACTCATTTAGTGTAAACATATGACTTGCAACCTCTGTTCCAGTCTCTGGAGCCACTGTTAGCTCTTAAATACTCACAGATGAGTAACATAGAGAGATGTGATGAAAGGATTGGCCAGTGCTTTGCACATCATGGAAGCAGATGAGCCATCCTTGAGGTATAGATCTGAAAAAAAACACTCAAAATATTCTCTGCTCCTCTTTTGACTCTGCACCTTGATAATTTACCTTAGAACACCTTGTCTAGGGTGCCAGCCTTCACCTCATTCCTCTAACTTACCTGCAAGAATATCACTATGTGGCTGCAGATCCAGTTAAAAGGTTAAATGAAGTACTCCCACCACTTTGCATGATGAAGGATACAACCTTGAGCAGCTGACACTTTTGAAATCACTGTTGCCTTTATCAACAAAAGGAGCAAGAGCAGAGTTTTAAAGAAAACTAGCCATATACCTTTTTTTTCCAACATGTTTCATCAGCAAGGTCTTCACTAGGAAAAATAAAATGGTCTTCACAGAAGTTTCTAAGTTTGAGTTATATAATGATGCAAAATCCAAACAAGTTGAAGGTAAATCAGTGTAGAGTTTTCATAAAACATAGCAAGTTGTGTATAAACCTCCGACCCCTCTGTAACCACCACTCTGCTTGCAAAAACAAATGAAAATGAAAATCTGTCTTCTCAGTAAAATCTATCGAATGACATCCATGGTTTCATGTTAAATACACTTGAGAAAACCTGAGTGAAGAGAAGGCCATTTTCAAAATCAACAGTACTGGAATAGTTACAAAAGGTGATTTAACTACAATAGGGAAGAGAAGGGAGATGTTAACTGAACGTAACTTGAATAATCAAAATAGGGGCTTGGGGGCAAATAAAAGGAAAAGTTTTTTGGTTTGTGTTCAAAATCAAAGGGGGATTCCGGGGAAGAAACCATATGGATACAAATTCAAAGTAGGTAAGAAATATAATCTGTTTTCATTGTTCAATCTGGTTTGATCTCACTTTAAATGTTTGGGAGCATAAAAATACATAAGATTCTAAAGCAATAAGCGACACATCTTTTCAAAGATCAAAGAAAAACTGAAGCAATATGTTAAACAATGATTTGCAAGTCTGATATGAATTTAACTATGGAAATGGTAAAAAGTAGTGCTGGTAGAGATTCAGAAGATCATCTCAATCACTACCTGAAAACTGCCAGCCTGGTATCTAACTGATTCTGAGAGAAACACTTTCATGTTGTTCCCATGGCTGCTTTTTGTGGGAAGTGGTGCAATTTCCCACAACATACCTTTTCTAATGCTTAACTCCCTACTCTTAGAAAAGTTTCCTGGGTAGCTAATATAAATCACTCTTGCTGTAATTTAAACCATTTCTCCTTTCCCACATACTATGAATGAGAAGAGCATGTTTCTACATCTTCTGCCTTTAACTTAGTGGAAGACTCATTTTAATTCAATCTTCATTAATAACCATGGCTTTAGTGTGATTTTCTAGGCACTTGCATTGATTTTTAAAATGTTTGAGGCATGTACCGCCCACATGTAGCTCATCTCATACAACTACAGAATAGCATCTCCATTTCAGTTAGTTATTCTGATCTTTCTTTGTAGTCAGCACAGACTAATGCATGTATCTGGAGCTCTCTATTGACTACAAAGACAGCCATGAGGCGATTGCTTACATGGAGGTGTCTGCACTGGAGAAGAATGATTCAGCTGTCTAACAGGTATTTGATACTAGTCAAGACATTTCACAGTATATTAGAAATTTGCCCAGACCTGGCAGGTGTGCACAGCCTATGGGATTCCTGTGCCATTCTGCATTGTTCACAAAATTTCCCAAATGATTTTTGCCCTCTTTATCTTGGTTCTTCAGTACATTCTAACTCCTTCGGCTCTATGATTTCTATCAAAGTACAGATTTTTTTATCACCCTGTTGTCTTGAAGAAAGACTGTTTTGGAATCCCAGAAACTAAGGAGCTATGAGCCTCTTCTAACTTCCTCCCAACTTTATCTAAGATCAGTTAGGTCATGGAAAATGCTATAGCCTTTTGCACTTGTGCCAACATGCTCTTTAGCACCAGTAGTTTATTTTACCTTCCCTGGTGTTGGTTGTCCTGACAAGTGCAGAGAGAGAGTAATTTTATTTTCACTTGTTCTCAGCTAAATAAGGTAAATTCTTTTGGTTTCCTCTCAAGCAGCTTTCTATATTCACAGTACTTATAAGTACAATACTATGCAAATTTCCATATTGATTCTTACTCCATTTCCGTTTAGTCATTACAAAAGGTGATTTAACTACTTTAACGTCATTGCCTTTTCTGTCTCAGTCATGTTTCCCACTTCTTGATAATACACCTATGACCCACCTACTTGGAGTGTGTCCCATATTCCTTCTGTCATTGTTGTGCCATTTTCTCTGCTGTCATTTCTATTATCCATCCTCTCATTCCCTTACGTGTTTTTATTGCAAACTAAGGCAGAATATTTATTTTGTCTTCTAGCCATATTTTGTGGGTCTCTCTGCATAGCAACCTCTTTTATTCCTTCCTCACTTTCTTTTATTAATAGGGCTGAAGAATCTTTGCTAATTTTTTCATAAACATGCACTTGACTCTTGGCAATTTACATTACAATTTTATCCTTCTTGACCCCAAAAGGTTATCCTTCTTTGCTGATCGGTATTTTTTTCTATTACTTTTTGTCTCTTTGTTCATTTTTTTTAGAGCTAATCATTCAGAGAGAGAAACCTAGAATTGTTCCTTACTATGCATGTTTTTGCATAATTTACAAATTCCTTATTATTTTTGCATCTTTGGATTAAATAATTTCTAGAAAACTTCTATATGCAAGTGTTCAAACTTTTCAAATGCATTAACACAACTAGGCACTTTTTTCAGCACTTTCAGCACTTCCCAGGTTTGCTTGGGAATTTTAAATCTTACTTGCAGTCTACTTTTATCCTTGCATAAATGTCCCTATGCCATCTTGATATCAATTTTTTTTTCTAAATTATTTTTGGTGAACCAGATAATTAAGTCTGGCTTTCCCATCCAATTTCCTTTTCAATATTTTTTGCTAGTAACATATGTGTTATCCCTATAGCTTCTTGTTGTAGGTCTTAACCTACAATTTGCATTGTTTCCTGCATAGAGTTGTTTTGATGAGGCTATCCCAATAACATAAATGTCCCCAGTGACATAAATATTTGGGAATCTGGCAGCCTAATTTGTCCCACATGATGACTGGATTTTTCTTTGAACCTTTCAGGGTTTTTTCCAGCCTCAGATTTCTGCACTTCCTCCTGAGAGTCTGCACGATCTCATTTTGAATGCACTCAGAGGCTGCAAATCTTACTTCTTAATGGGTGTCTGGCTAGCTTGCTTCTTCCTCAATTTGATATCACCTTTCCAGTTTTTGTTTTCCTTCCATCTGTAGTTCCTCTGTTGTTTTTGTGTTCTGGTTCTTTTTTGTGGTCTAGTATCTTGCTATGTCTATTTTCTTCTGTGGGTGCAGAGGTATCTCCTCTCCCTTGGCACTGCCACACCTGTCTGTTTTTCCAGTGTAGCTAACTAATGAGTTCTTTTTTTCTCAGCCTTTTGTTTCCTTTGGCCTCATGATCATATCTTTTTCTAGGACATCGCTTTCATGAATTTACTCTAGCCTAGCAAAATGCTTCAGCATTTCTAGTTTCCGGTGCAATTGTTTTGTGCCAGATGGCACTTCACACATATGCAGCTTCTACCAGCACCTATTCTCTTAGGTGCAACTTTGCAAGCCCCACAGCTTCTGCATCCAGTCATCTTTTAAGAAGGAAATACATCCCTCTTACAAATCCTTAAAGACCTTTATTGCGGTGTAAAAACAGCAACAGCATTTAAAAGTGAAAAGTGCAATTGAAATAAACAGTTCCACTGTGCCCTTTACCCCTACAACTCTATGTAGAAATAAACATCTCTCCAAACGGATAAGATTGAACTGTGAGCTTGAATACTGCACCATATTGCTGGAAAGGAAAATAAGTTATAGCTCATGATGTTATCCCTTGCAGAATATGGATGATTCTTACAATCTAGTCGATAGCTTGTTCTGCAGCACTAGGTGTTTGAAACACTTCACTCCTAGTTATTCTCCTTTTCCTTGCTTGCAACAGAAACGAGTACTATGGAAGGTCAGCAGGAGATATACACAAGAACTTCCTTATTTCCTTCTAAAAAAAACCAAAAACCCCCAACAGATTAAAAATATCAAGGTGGCAGCCAGAGGGGACAAAGCACCTACTACCTCTTCTCTTTTGCCTTTCTCATCTGAACATAGCTGGTTTCAACATAGTCCAGATGAACATTGTTTTTCCAGCAGAATAACAAATAGAGACAGATAGGAGACAAAATAAATAACCAGAAAACCAGAATAATAATACAGTTAGCATGTACCTGCTCGTTACTTCCCAGCTTCACTAGAACATGCATGTAAAAATCAATGAATCTCCCAGCCAGTAACAAGATCACAGAACTTCAACAGTGTTTGTTTGGGAGTTCTTTCTAGCCCAGCATAAACACTTTTCTGGAATTATTACCTGTAAAGGTAAACCGAACACTCCAGAAGAGAGATCTTGACTGTTTTTTCAACTAGTTTGGATCAGAAATGCTTGTATTATTAATCCATATGAAAACCTATCCATGCTTGCTCATCACAGGATAGCTGCAGACAAATTCCAGAAGTGCTTGAGCATGTGAGCTGACCAGAGCCCACTCTGAGCCTTCTGGTGCGGATCCACAGACCAGCCTGAAAAGTAGAAACCAGGGCTGGAGCAGCTGTGTAATGCATCCCCTCACCTGGCATAAGATCAGGTGTAATTCTGTCATTCCTGGTCAATATTTGTCTAACCTGTTCTTAAAAACATATAGTGATAAACATTACAAAAGCTTTCTAGGTAAGACCAAGAGACTATTCAGCAAGATGTTTTAAACTTGTGCCTTGATCCAGATGAAGCGCTATGTTGCAGCAAATGCTACCTTTTCATTAATTAATGCCACTCTTTCTAGATAACCTCTCAAGCGAATGTCTGTCATGCTAAGCAATGGCTGCATGGCACAGCTTGTTCATGTTCGATTAATAAAATATTCCATGACTCCTTAATATAATTTATTTTGCTGTCAGTTACTTTAAATTCACAGATACTTGGGTACACATTCTTTGCTTTCTGATAAATTTCCATTTTCACTGCAAGGGGATTTACGGTGTCTTAAACCCCTCCTCATAACACTTGCTCAAGACCTGCTGCTGCTTCCCAGCTGGACTGATGGTCAATACCACGCTGCTTGAAACACAATGTAAGTAGGCTTCATTGCGAATGTCTTTTGTTTGAAAGTGTTTGGGTTTATAATGAGAAGGGAAACTATAAAACCAGTAAAAAATTGCATTGGCAAAGGACATTTCATAATCACCTACTGTTATGCCCCAAAAAACTTATCATATCATCCAGAACACCATTTGAAAATAACAACCAGTCTTACAGATTTTTTAGCAAACAATTAAAATCAAAACATATTTCATGGAGAAAAAGCCTTTCTGCTTCACAAGGGGTGGGTTATGCAGAGGGATAAGACCTTGTAATTCAAGCATAGACTTCTATTATTTGAGCTAACATTTTTATTTTTTTCTTCATATCAGAAATGTTAAATTCTTAATCTGCATGTAGACCAACTGGTAGACCAAATTTACATTATTTTTCAGCAATATTTAACATGTAAACATAGTTGGTTTCATTAGTTTTTGTGAAAATTCTTAATCTCTCCATTCACTTTAAGCAATATTTAGTTCACTTTAGTAGATGAGTACAAGCCCTCATATGTACTATAAACACATATGGCAAACATAAATAAAACCTCATGTGATTAAATTATTTTGTTTTCTTTTCCTAATCTGAGCAATTCCAGGAAATGAAAAGACAGAACGGGTTTTTATATAATACAGTAACAGAACTGACTCAGATCTATTTGCTGAAATGTTTTTCCTTCTGCTTAAACTCTTGCAGTATTTAGCAAAAACATTTCTCACTATAAATTCTGAATGTCTTGAGGGAATATTACCAAATGTATCTACACCCCAGTGCAATTCTGAGTTCCTTGACACTTCTCAAATTTAATTATTTTGCCTCCATTAGCTTTCCTCAGCTTAAAATTGTATTACCAAGGTATAATTCTGTAATTTATACTCAAGATAGTAATTAAAAAGAATAAAAGAAAACCTTTTTGCTTGAACTGATCGAAATTTTGAAGATAAATATGCAAGCAATTTATTCCAATAGATATTTGTTTATTTATTTATTTTAACAGCTGTGATTAGTGCTTGCTAAAGGTGTTAAAACCTTTTCTGCATATTTGAACCTGAACTTCACAGCTTTCCTAGAAAGTCAAGATTTACTGTAAAAGAAGAAATCAAACAACGAATTGAAGAAAAAAACCCAAATGTTCTTGCAAGCTGAACACTTTCTAGGAAAGAAAGTTGATGCCTTCCACCACCTGTGGTGGAACTCAACTTTTAAAATACCATGTGACTTAATAGAAGGGTAATAGGATGGAAATATTCTCTCTGACATCTATGAAAAGTGGAGTATATTCAAAATTACATGTTCTCTTTGGCCACAGAATCATCTTTCCCACAAGACAGTAAAATCCTAACACAAAACAAAACAATTTTAGTCTACATCCTCTGCAAAGATACAAGCCTGAGAATTTTCAGCTCACAAGTTCATTTTCTGCACCCATTGAAAACTAAAGAACTAATTTCGAAATTTCAATATTGGCTTTGTTTCTTTACATACCTGCATTTGAAAATGTGCTTCTGGGACTTGAAGTTTATGCATTTCTTCTTTTGGTTTTATAAGAAACACCCAGCCAAAAATGCTAGGCAGTTAGCAGTTAGCCATCCCATTATTCACTGCTATTCTGTTGACATTCCGTCAGTCTCTTTTTACCACCAAATCATTCATTCACCAAGGAAAGATGTCAGACACACTGTTAGGGGTGATCTTGAGAGCTAAGTGTGACAAAGGACAAGGGACAGCTTGCTAAGGCCTCTCTCCTCCAAGCCACATCCCTATTAGTCTGTGATTGATATTCTCCCAGGCAAGACAATGTCTCTGGTACTCACTTATGGTCTTTGGTAATATGCTGCCGGTACCAGTCCTTCCTACTGTTGTCCATACCTTTTGCATTTCACTCTTCCCTTACCCCAAACTCTTTTTTCACGGTAATGATGATAATGGTGTTTTCACCCAAATGAGAATGACAAGGTGAACTTTTCATTCTCTCTTCATTCCTTTTGTCCTCTCAGCAGCTCAGAGAGTGTCTTTAAAACAAGAACTGAGACAAAGCTCAGACTGGGGTTGGCAGGATTGACTCTGAATGATGTGAAGGTTTGTCTTGGATAAATCATAAAATCATAGAATGGTTTGGGTTGGAAAGGACCTAAAGATCATCAAGTTCCAACCCCCTGCCACAGATAGGGACACCTTCCACTAGACCAGGTTGCTCAAAGCCCCATCCAGCTTGGTCTTGAACACCTCCAGGGACAGGGCATCCACAACTTCCCTGGGCAACCTGTTCCAATGTCTCACCACCCTCATAGTGAAGAATTTCTTCCTAATATCTAATCTAAATCTCCTCTCTTTCAGTTTAAAACCATTACCCCTTGTCCTATCACTACACTCCTTGATGAAGAGTCCCTCCCTGTCTTTCCTGTAGGCTCCCTTTAAGTACTGGGAGGCCACGAGAAGGTCCCCCCAGAGCCTTCTCCAGGCTGAACAACCCCAGCTCTCTCAGTCTGTCTTCACAGGAGAGGTGTTCCAGCCCTCTGATCATCTTTGTGGCCCTGTTCTGGATCTATTCCAAGAGGTCCATGTCCTTCCTATGTTGGAGGCCTCAGAGCTGGATGCAGTACTCCAGGTGGGGTCTCACTAGAGTAGAGTAGAGTAAGGTAGAGTAGAGGACCAGAATTACCTCCCTTGACCTGCCGGCCATGCTTATTTTGATGCAGCCAAGGATACAGCTGGTTTTCTGGGCTGAAAGCACACATTGCTAGGTCACATTAAGCTTCTCATCCACTAACATTCCCAAGTCCTTCTCCTCAGGGCTGTTTACAGTTCATACTCTGCCCAGCCTCTATGCATGCCTTCATTTGCACCCATGTGCAGGACCTTGCACTTCACCTTGCTGAACTTCATGGGGTTTGCACAAGACCATCTCTCAAGCTTGTCCAGGTCCCTCTGGATGGCATCCCCTCCCCCCAGCATGTCGACTGCACCATACAGCTTGGTGTCACCGGCCAACTTGCTGTGGGTGCACTCAATCTCACTGTCCATGTCACCAGCAAACATATTAAACAGCACTAGTCCCAGTACCAACCCCTGAGGAATGCCAACCATCACTGGCTTCCACTTGGACATTGAGCCGTTGACCGCAACTCTCTGAGTTCAATCATCCAGCCAATTCCTTATCCTTCAAGTGGTTCATCTGTCAAATCCATGTCTCTCCAATTTAGAGACAAGGACGTCGTGTGGGACAGTGTCAAATGTTTTGCAGAAGTCCAGGTAGATGATGTCAGTTGTTCCTCCCTTATCCACTATCGCCGAAACCCCATTGTAGGTGTTCACCAGAGTTTTCAGGCACTATTTACCCTTGGTGAAAACATGGTGGCTGTCACTGATCACCTTACTTACCATGTACCTTAGCATAGTATGCAGGAGGATCTGCTTCATGATCATGCTGGACACAGATGTGAGACTGATGGGCCTGTAGTTCCCTGAGTCTTCTTTTTTCCCTTTTAAAAAAATGTGGGTTATCTGTCTTTTTTTCCAGTCAGTAGGAACTTCACCAGACTGCCAGAACTTCATCTACCAGTTCCCTCAGAACCCACAGATGCATCTCATCAGGTCCCATGGATTTGTGCACCTTCAGATTCCTTAGATCGTCTTGAACCTCATCTTCTCCTACAGTGGGCAGTTCTTCATTCTCCCAGTCCCTGCCGTCACCTTCTGCAACTTGGGTGATGTGGCTAGAACACCTGCTGTTCAAGACTGAGGCCAAAAAGTTGTTGAGGACCTCAGCCTTCTCCATGCCCCGGGTGACCAGGTCTCCCATTTTGTTCTGGAGCAGGCCCACATTTTTCCTAGTCTTCCTTTTATCACTGACAGACTTATAGAAGCTTTTCTTGTTGCTCTTGGCATCCTTGGTCAGATTTAATTCTCTCTGGGCTTTAGCTTTCTTATCCTGATCCTTGGCTGTTTGGACGATTTCTCTGTATTCCTTCTAGGCTACCTGCCCTTGCTTCCACCCTCAGTGGGCTTCATTTTTGTGTTTGAGCTCCTTGTTCATCCATGCAGGTCTCCTGGTGATTTTGCCTGTTTTTCTCTTTCTTGAGATTCATTGTTCCTGAGCTTGGAGGAGGATGAGTAATTGAAGTTCTCAAGTATCCTTAAGTTGGAGCAGTTCTTCTGTATCTTTATAGACAAATGTTGCCTTAACTTCTTGTCATAAAGATAGATACAAAGCAGAAAAATCAAACTGGTTTTTGAGGCTAAAAGAGAATGGAAGAGCTTAGGAAATAATGCCTGAGAAGTCTCTTAAATATTCTTTTACTGGCAGCCTCATCAAGGAACTCTTTATCTAAGCAGGGTAACAATAAAACGGGGGTCTGAATCAGGCAAGATACATCTGCCTCTAGAAGTCATAAGTTATTTAGTTGCTCCTACAAACATACACAACAAATTTTTAAAGCAGGGTTGAGATCAAGCAATTCTTGGTTTAAAACCCTGCTCTCATCATCAGCTGCTCATGATACTAATGAAGAAAAATCACAAGAGACACAGAGTGCATATGCAGGACACTAATTCCCAATACCCAGAGACATAGGAGCAACTCGCCCCTCCTAGGAAGTTGGCAAAGATAGATGCGATTAATCAGTTTCCAATTCTTTCTCTCTTTCTCTCTATTGAAACTGAAGGAAATTTATAAGAGTAACATGTATCAGACAGAAAAGTTTCAAGACAGGAGGCCTCTACTCACCTAACATGAAAAGCCATGAGTAAATGAATTGCAGCATTGCTACCTGGCAAAGATATAAAGCCAATATTTGACAAAGTGCTTTTCAAAGTGTATGAAATGGCTCAGCATGCAAACACCTCTATTACCACAATACAATCCAAGACTTATTAAATCAAGAAAGAAGATGTTCTGTCCAGAGCAGAACAAAACCATACCACAAGCTTGTTTTCTCTAAACCTTAAAAAACTGGGCAGAACCTGCCTGGTAAACCAAAGGAACATTTTGCTGTGAGGAAATTGAGCAGTGAAGATCATGGTGTGGAAGTCAGAGCTGTTTGGGTTTGCTGTAATCATCCAACATGTTGCATTCAGTGTACAAATGTGATGTGAGTTGTAACACACATTGAACTGGGCGATTACTAAACATTTCAAACTCACTCCCATCTCTCTCTGGCATTCTTTTGTGTGATCCTTGAAATTATAGCCAATGCCAGGTTGTATACTACAATTGAGTGGTAGATCCATTTTTATTGACAGCTTGGGTGTGTACAGCAACAGAGTGGTATAGGAACAGATAACCTATGTGTAAGAAGGGTACATGGACGGCTGAAGTCTGCTATTGTTGAGTTGCCAATCAAAACCCACATCATTATACAAAAGTAGGTTGTTGCATGCACAGAGATGGAACTTGCCTGCCAATCAAAAACATTATACATAGACACAGCCTCAGACCAAGGTCTAAAAATGGTTTGACTGACAACTGCACTCCATAGCAAGAGCAGAATTCTCCCCTCCCAGTATAAATTACACGTCTCTTGCAAATACGTGTTTTTAAAAATATTAACTAAGATGCAGCTGTGTTTAACTATGATTTTCTTTCTGATCTTCCAGAGAGTTGCTTAGTATTTGTGCAAGACTTTGAAGAACCGCATGACATGGTAAGTATTATTGTTAAGCTGTCTGCCTCTCATGAAAATTACAGCATAGCTAAAAGAGAGTTTCCAATATAACCCAGGACTGTTAGGTGCTGAAAACTTAGAGAAAACAAAACGTCTTTTAAACGTGAAACTTTTCCTGTCACTCTCCAAGCTGAATAATTTGAAAAGAAAATGTGATCCACTTTTTTCATCTGACATTTCCATTCCAACTTATTCTTTCTTCTCATGTTGACTAAAACTAAATTATTTTCACAGCCATGAGTGCATCTACAGTGTCTTGACTCTGAAAATCTGTGTACATATTGATAATTCAAGGACAATTTTGGCAGAAGACCAGTTGGATATAAACCAACCTAGAATACATTTAGGCGGGAAAAGAGAAGAATTTCTGCTAATTCTATATAGTGTATATCATTCTGTATTAGCCAATCAGATATTTTTGAAGGCTCTTTTAACTAGGATAGTTTATAAAGTTAAAGTAATTTTCTATCTTATGTGAAGCTGGAAACAAAATTTTCTTGAAACTTTGTGTCAAGAAGAGTAGCTACATTTTGTAAGAACTTTTGCAAAATATTTCTAAAATTTTTAGTGATTTTTTTTTTAAATGAGTTCTTTGCCTTGAACTTTTTACATTTCTGTTTCTACAATTGCCATATGGATGCCAGTTATGATAATTTGTATCTGCTAGTTAGGTATTTTTGTACATCTGCTTTTTAAATAGGCAGATGGGGTTTAGTTGAATTCTGCAAAGTTATGCTCGATAAACAAGTGGGTATGAACCAGATTGCATGAAAGAGGTGCTAAGCTTGCTCCATTCTTTTTGCTCAACTGAAAGAAAAGATGAAACCTTGCATACTTGCATCACTGATTGCTGAATAGTACAAGAAAGAATATAACAAACCTATTGAGACTGCTTCATACCAAATAACCTTTACAGACACAGGAAGAGAGCCTGCTCCATAGAGGCTGCCTTGTAGAAGTGCTAAACACAATGGAGTGTATTAATAATTGAAAGTAGTATTATTGAAAAATAATTGAAAGTAAGGATCCTCCAACAAATTCAGCGGATTAGCCAGACCAGCCCTGTGCTCAACCTACAGATTCTGGATTTTGTGAACATTTCCAATGTGCTTATTGTGAAGATAGTGAATGTGACCAAAATATTTTGTCTCCTTCCATCATGACAGCATGAAATAGCTACCAGCTTGAGATGTTGAAAAGTCAGTTGTCCAAAAGGACGGATCTCAGATCAGGTATGTGTAGAGGACACTTAGGCTCCTCACCATAGCTTTATGCTGTGTCTTGGCTTCTCTCCACAATTAACCATCAGGCAGGAAGTTGGCAGAGATCTCTTTGCTTTCAGAAAGGAAGATAATGAGTGAGACAAGACTGATGTTCTGATGTTGATTACCCATATAAGGATGACCTCTGTGGAAAGAAGAGGAGAGAAGAGGTGAATTGGAATTATCTGGTGTGAGGGAGCAGGAAACTATAGTTTGTATTAGGCTAAGAACAAGAGAAAATTTGTAGGCTTGGCTATTGTATGGTCAAAGGTAGCAGACATAGATATGAATGGTATTGAAGAGGCAAAAAATACTGAGCTGAGGGACAGCAGAGAGGTGATGGTAGTAGGGCTGAAATAGACTGCTGTGTCTACCCTGTTCCTGTCCATATCAGGTTACAATACAACAGCACATACTCGTTCTGCAGGCAGCCACTGAATGACAACTGGGTTTTGCAGGGGTACCAAATTCTTTCTACAAATTCTTGCCTTTTTGGCGCTCCTGAAGTTTGCAGGAGTCACTGAAGTCACTGTGTGACTTAGTCACTGAAGTTTGCAAGCTTCATACTGATCATGTACTAAGAAGTGTTTTATAGTGTGTGGCGTATGAAGTCAATCCTTTAGGGTGTTGCAGGGCTTTTTGTTACTCTGTGGCCAGTACCTGTCAGGGAGTGGATCTAGTAACTGAGGTGGTTCCCTATGATTTTGACCCTACAAGGGTTGGATATGACTATAGAGGAAAATGAGCCATCATGGTCTTCCAAGTAACTCTGTGCGTCCCTTCACTCAAAGAGGAGTGGGGGACTTTATGAAGAAAGGCTGAGGGACTTAGATCTTTTTAGTCTGGAGAAGAGAAGGCTGAGGGTATATCAGATCAACGCTTATAAATACTGAAAGGGTGGGTGTCAAGAGGATGGGGCGAGTCTTTTTTCAGTGGTGCCCAGTGACAGGACAAGAGGAAATGGACAAAAACTAGAACATAAGAAGTTCCATCTAAACATGAGGAGGACCATCTTTACTTTCAGGGTGGCAGAGCACTGGAATAGGCTGCCCAGGGAGGTGGTGGAGTTTCCTTCTCTGGAGACACTCAAAACCCTTGTGGACACATTCCTGTGCAACCTGCTCTAGGTGAATCTGCTTTGGCAGGAGCGTTGGACTAGATGATCTCCAGAGGTCCCTTCCAACCCCATATCATTCTGTGATTCTCTGACTCCTCATTAGTAGCCAGAAACTCCCATTTCAGAGCAGTGCCTAGCATCCCTTCTTCACTTGTAGTTAGGTGCTGATGGCCAGCTGAGGATTTTAGCAGCAATTTGTGAAGTCGGGATGTTTGCACCACAGCACTTACACTGCTGTCTGACTTTTTCATACTGGGAATTCTGTAGGATAGTGGTTATTGTGCTGTGTGCCTGCATAGCACATGACACAGCAGGCCACAGTCCCAGCTAGGGCCTCCAGACAGTACAGCTGTACAGCTGAAATAAAGGGTTATTTCAAGTACCTAAAACCATGGGTGTGACATATCATTACCCTTTATCAAGTAGTTACTAAATTTCATAGCCTTTCGATACAATTTCTTGTGCTCTTGCGTCAATTTTTGGAGTGTTTTAGGGCACTGAGATTCATTATAGATATGGCTGCAGTGATATGTGGTTTAATTAATTTCTCTATTATGTCACAGCTTGAATGAGAAGCAATCAGATATTATTAAAAAATGAGAGCACTATGCTTCTTTCATACTTTGGAAGAATCTTGAACCTACTTATGAAACTACCATGGAGGAAAATGCATAAAAGTAAAGTAGTTCACTACTCCTGACTAGAATTGTTTGTTTTGTTTTTTTTCCATTTTCCTTACAGCAGAAGATGGTGTTGATAAAGTCATAGTGTTGCTAGTGGTAGGGCCTTCTTGTTCTCATTTTGAACAGCACCAGGTACAGTGGGATTCCTGTCTTAGGATGGGGCTTCGTTGTGATTGCTGCTAAACAAATATTGATTAATAATTATCAAAGTGGAATATTGGGTTCAGCTTCTCCAATGATGGATTTATCACACTTCCAACAAATCAGGGGTATATATGACAGCAGTGCCGCCTAAGACCAACAGTGCCTACATCCAGAGCTCCCTTTCTTTTGCCCCTACATTTTCTACTACCCAGGCATATGCAGAATTGCTACTGTTCAATGACATGGCCAAACTGGGCAAGTCCCAGTAGCCACACTGACAGGATTGTAAGTGGGACCAGGGGTTACAGAGGTTGCTATTAAAAAGCAAACAAAAAAACCCAACAGTACAAGAAGGTTTCCTATTGTGGTTGTTACTCCATCCTGCCAGTGACACTACATAAACCAGCAAAAACAATCGTTGAACAGCACAAGCACATCTGCATTCAGTGTATCTACTGCATTTAGAAAGGTGAGTTTTGCCATACTGCTGTCTGGTAAAATCATTCCAAGAAAATTGTAGTGGAACCCTGACCTGGTACTGCAGCCCTTTTCCCCATCCATACTAGGCAGAAACCACATACAGGTGCCTCAGGAGACAATAAAATGCAGAATGTATCCCCTTATCCACCTATGTTAGACTCTAGCTGGCATCTAGAGTGCTGAGACATTATCCCAAAACACAGCTATTTTACAAGAAGGTTAGGCTTCTTGCAAGATGCAGTGTTGGTCATTAGTTTCGTTTTAGGACAGGGGTTGAGCTCATATTTTAGGCAATATGCAAGAATATAGAGCATTTGCCTAGGAAATGGGAAGCCTAAGTTCAGTCATTTCTGTCCCAGAAAAATCTATAACGTGCAGATTGGACTCTGAAGAGTGATTCAACAACCCAGGTGTTCAAAATAAATAAATAAAAATTGAGATTTGCTGAGCCAGAGACCTGAGACATGTAGATATACCTCTGTGTTGAAACTACCGAAACATCCAGTTTTCAGGCAACACTTAGATCCTTGTCCCAACATTTGTTTTACCTGGTGACTTTTTAATAGAGCAGTCAAAAAAAACCCCACTAATATATCCCTTTCCTTGCCATAGGTTGGCATATTCCTGCTCTATGGTGATTTATTTGACAACAAAAATTAGCAGGTAGATTCAAATAGAACAGTTTCAAATAGTAGTGATAAATGCCAAATATAGCCTGGATGGGAAGTAATTAAGACTGCGATGATATGTTTAGCTCAGAAGGTGGGAAAAACACAAATAACATCTAGTATTTGCTGTCAATAAGCACTGAAGTATTTTGTCAATTAAAATCCTACAGTGAAGACAAAGTATAAAGCACTTGCAACATGATGACTCATTTCTTGCTCAGACATACCTGCTAATAAAGAATGTTGCATGCTTTCACAGCTAGATTCTTCTCACCTGAGCCCCACATAGTAACATAAGATTTGATTTATGCTGAATTAAAATATCCTGGGAGATAAATAAACCCAATCCCTTTTGAAACCACCTCTACCTGGACAACCATTTCAGTTGCCACTGTTGAGTTACATCATCCCAAAAGCTAGAAGATGATGATGGATATTTTTAGGTGCTACACGGGTAGGTGTTGGTGTGGTTCAGATCATGCTGTCAAATCTGTGTCATAGCCTGGGTCAGTCAGACATTCCTGTAAAGAAAAAAAAGACCAAAAAAAAATAAATTCTTTCAACATAAAACCTTTGCAGTGGATAGAGAATGAATATATGCTACGTAGGGGTCTTTTTATACCAAGGAGTGAGCAGCATGAGATTTAGGACTTAGTTTGATCCAAGCATGATGCTTAGCTTAATTTCGGATGTTTTAAGTATTGTAACATCTTTTTTATATCAGAAAACATTTCCTTGCTTTAGAACTGTCCATCCCAAGTCTGCTAATATTTTGGAGGGATCCTAAGAAGAAGGGTTGCCTTTATGCTTTGTTTTCTACTCTGCCTAGGACAAAATTTACATGGAGCTCTGAAGTAGTAATTCAAAAGTGGGAAAGATAAGTGCAGTAGCTTGTATTTTAGACCATTATTAAGAAACAGACCTTATTTTCCACCTTTACCCCACCTTCCTAAAAGCACGTTAACTGAATGTATTATCATTGAGTTAATAGTATTATTCTTCAATTGTTGCACAGGCACTCACATTCAGTGTCTGTTGAAAACCTACTTGTGTTTTATTAGGATCTTTGCATAGGGTGTCTTTGCCTAGACACCTTTGCTCAGGCCATACATGTAGCTGGGTGGTGGCTGTATGGTGGTGTTCTCACTCATGCATAATTCATTGCTATTATCTTAAATATCTTAAAATTAAATATCTTAATTATCTTAAAATGTGTGCAAAAAAATCCCTCCTAAATATCTTAACTGTGTAGAAAGGACTGTGCTACATGACTATTTTTGCAATTTCAGGAAGAGTTGTCTTTTCTACATGCACTGGTTAATACAGCCAACTGCCCACTGACCTTTTCCTAATATATTATCTGGTGGCATTACAGTCTCACAGGCAAAGGTTAGAAATAAGTCATTCCAGCCAATTGCTTACCTGATCATCACTGAAATCCAAAAGACTGAATAAAATTTAAGTGCTCTACTATGTGCTACTATAATCATCCATAGCCAATGTAAAAGCAAGGGTTTAGCCTGATGAGATTCTGTAGAAGTTAAGCAAAATGGGTATAACATTTTGCACTGTACTTTCTTGCAATACACAGTTTTAGACAATTAATCAACTGCCTTTTGTTTATTTAGAGCAAGATACAAGAAACTAATATTCTCTCCCTATCTGCAGATTTAAAATGTAGAGAGAAAAGAACAGCAAAAAAATCACAAAATATATTGTAATCAACAGATAATAAAAAAAACCAACTCCCTGAAACAGATTTTTTAAGACATCTGGCAATCTAAAGGTTATATAAACTTCAACAAAGCCTCTTAATATAGATATTTAAGCATTATGGAAATTTGATTTTGAACTAGTGTAGTACAAAAGAACCTTTATCCTAGCAAATATATGAGTTAAATTTGAATGCTAAACAGAGATTATTGGTTATTAAAATCACCGCAAAGTACAAATATATTGGTAGATAGCATGAGTCACCCAAATTGAAGACTTTAGGCACAGATTTCTTTCCAAATGTCAGTGTTTCTATGAAAAAAAAATATATTAAAAGTAGATTAGCATGTTCCTGGAATAAAAATGCATTATCTACTCAAATAGTTAGCAGTTAAGTAGTATATTCAGATAATGTAGAGCACCATAGAGCGAAGGATTTACTAATTCTTCTATGACCTACAGGGTTTAATCTTTACTTACTAAAAAAAGGAAAAGAAAAGTTAATAGACCATAGCCTCTCTGCTATCCACCATATCATAAAGACTTAAAGAATAATTTGGTTTAAATAACCAACCACAAATATCTTGGAGGTCAAGATGTCTCCGAGTTCAGAGGCAAGAACATAGAGTAACCTGTTAGTCAGGAAGACTAAACTTTAATTTTTTTAAGATATTAATTAACAGAACAAGAGGGGTTTTGTTTGGTTGGTTGTCTGTTTGTTTGGATTTTTTTGTTTCTCATTGGTGATGAGTTCCTTAGAGGCACTCTTAGAGCTCACAATACAACAATTACATGTTTTTAAAAGTATTTTGAAAAAATAAAGGAAGACAAAGTCAACTGCTTTCAAAAGAAAACCAAAGTATTTCAGAAGAGATGACATAACAAGGTCACTGGTCACTGCACTGCAGGAGAACGTGTGCATTACTTTGATTACAGAGTCTGATCAGGAAGAGATTGGTGCTAATATGGAGGAGACATTTGCTCCTAACAATGACTCACTTTCAAGTCCTAGTCCTCCAAAAAGTGACAAGCGAGGAGGAGC
>VXAK01014345.1:31336-66626 GCA_013399435.1 Arenaria interpres | reverse complement strand
TCTCTGGGCAGCAGCACAGGTTTCTCTCTTGGCAGCAGCACAGGTTGCCTTGCGGACCAGGAAACTTGGCGGCGCAAAGCGCGGAGGGGCCAGGACGGTCACGAATAGAAGATCCTTCCCCTGAGAAAGTCTGTGGAAGGGGTTAAGCTGCCACCGTGGTTGCAAGGGATAACCCAAGAGGGCTTCTCTGATCCTGTCTGCCCTGCTGTCCTGCTTATTGTGCTTTTGTATATGGGTACGGGGAGACATGTATTTGTTATTTTTATCGTTTCTTTTTGTTGTTATTTTTAAAGACTTGCGGTCCCTTGTGGGCACAGCAGTGTGGAAGCCAATACTATGCAACAGGAGCCTGTTCTGAAGTCAGTCCAAGTTTCCAGATCCTAAGAAGCTTTTCCCCTGCTGTCCAAAGTAAGGCAACATGTGCAAAACAGATACAATTAAAAAACTGTATCAAACAAAATCAAGGTGCTTTGTTTCGGGGACTCTTAATTTGGGATTTTTTTAAAAAAATATATGTGCAAAAAGCAAAGTCCTGTGATTCACACATAAGGACTGACAAATACTGATCCAATGCTATTATAAATATGAACTCACCCCTCTGAATTCAGAGGCATTGCACCAGTGCAGGCTTAAAATCTGCATATGGGTCTATAGAGTTCTCATTCTGGCAAAACTTTCCTGATCTGAAATGCTGACTGTGTGAGACCTAAATATGCACCTCTGGATTTAGCTGAAGAGTTGTAAGTATGTTGAGACTGAAAGTGCATTTAATCTCCAATTTTATTTTTGTTTTAGAGTGTTCCTCTGTTGTAGATATTGTGGTGGTTTGTGATGAGTCAAACAGCATTTATCCCTGGGATGCAGTGCGGGCATTTTTGAAAAAATTTGTACAAGGCTTAGACATAGGTCTTAACAAAACCCAGGTAAGTCAAAGACATGTTTGAGAAAGACCAAAAAAAAAAAAATACAATGGGTTTTGTTAGCATTTTTAAAGGAAACCAAATGTGCTTTAGTGTAACTACGTTACCTCTCCCAAAAGCCACAGATTACACAATTGTCCTATATGCTTCAGTATTGAGTTTTTTATCTGGCAGCTAATCTACTTCAAAAGGGATTAGTCATTTGGTTCAAAACATAAACGAACTGAAGTAGAAGTCTAGGTTATATCTAGTGGAGTCAGATCTCTTTTTTTGAGGATTAGGTGTAAAAGTAATTAAAACGTAGTTGGTGGGGATGTGATAAAAGCAGAACAGATTTTTTTATGGGCTTTTCATATGGCTCTTATTTCCAACTGCTGCATTTTTAAAATAGGTTTTTTTTCCTGCTTGGTTGCTGTCTGATCTTTGAGTTCTTTTTTCCTTTTAATTTGGTGACAGTAAGGAAAATTTTACTGCCTTTTTAAAAAACATTTTCTGTCTTTACAGTTGTCCATTTTCCATAAACAGTTCTGGGAACAAAGACTGGGGCACTGAATATCTCTCTCCCAAAGGCTGCTTTCTTCCTTGGGCAACTTTGGAAGTGAGGTGCTTAAAAGCTAGGCTTCCTGCTCAGTCCTTTCTGAACCTCATCTTTAGCTTCTCCTCTTTTTTTCTTTCATACTAAATGTATATCTTAGCATATGTCTTAGCTTCACTTATGTTAAAAATAAATAGGGTTTACAGTGCTGTCAAGTAACTAACCTTTAGGATTTCCTTCAAGAGATCAGAATGAGGTGCTGTCAGCTTGTAGAATTTTTGCTATTTTCTCATTTTTCCCAGAGCTCCCTGTGTTAATGTTGTCCATCAGCCCTTCCAGAAGTAACCAAGCATTTAATGCCTACTATTTTAGATTGTTTACATTAACATATAGTAGTCCATAATAAACAACATAAAGTGCAAGAGAATTTTAGCTTTCTTTGCTTTCAAACATGTTAATATGAATTGGTTTCATATGTGTTAAAAGAAAATTATAACCCCATGTGCATCTGCAGAGCTTTTACTCCAACCTGACAAACAAATAAGTGTCATGATTCTATGTAACTGATTCTAATGCACGATAATCTAACAGAATTTCTTTATTGCATAGGTGGGTTTAATTCAGTATGCTAATGATCCACGTGTAGTGTTCAACTTGAATACATATCAAACAAAGGATGAGGTTGTTAAAGCAATGGCGGGAACGTTTCAGAAAGGAGGCGATCTAACTAATACTTTCAAAGCCATTGACAATGCAAGGTAAAACCCATTGATGATTACTGTGCAACTATTGTAGCTTGCCTTACACCCAGCAGAATTATTTGGGCTGTCACGGATGTCTGAATGTGGCAGTGCATCAACCATCACGGACAAGCTTTTCGGAAAGATATAAAACCATTGAAAGAAGTAAAGTTTGTCCTGGGTTTCAGCAGGACCGTAACGTTCGTGTTTGCCAGTCAGGCTTTGGTTGATTGCAGAGGAAATAAAATCTTCTGTTGTTGGTTTGTCACTGCAGCACCAGCAGCATGGAAAATAGGAAAAGCTTAAAACAATGTACCGTCACTCTGAATACCTATACAAACCAGGTCTGTTCCTCAATAGGAAGATGCTATTTTGCAGTTGAATCAAGGACAGGACTCTACGCCAAAATACATGCTGAATGGAATGGCCTCGAAAATCATGTTTAGGGACACTCAGCTTTTAATGGAGTCTGTATTTGCAGTAGTATTGAATTATTATTGTTATTAGTAATATTAATATTATTAATAACACTACTATTACTCTTCCTCTTTGCCTGAACTTGGTGGAACCAATTCCTGGATATTCTGGTGTTAGAAAACATTAAAAGTTGTGACAAAAAGTCCCCTTTTTATTTAGCAATATTTGTACAAAAAATACTGTTTTCCTGGAATGTGTATTTCTATTAGAAATACCATCCACTCTTACTTGGTTTTTTTGGGTTTTGTTCTACATCCTTGATTACATTTCTGATGGCTCTTTAAAGCAGTGCTTTGAAAAGAAGCCATCAGGAGCATAATTGAAAACTCTTATTGCAGATTACTAATTTCCAAATAAAAACCACTACAGATGCACCTTGTTCAAAGTCAGCGATGAACATATTCATTGCAGTGTATATACCAAATACTATACGTTATAAATTGACGTGATAAATCCAATATTTTATAACAGGCAGCATGCCTTCTCACCTGAGTCGGGAGGACGTCCCACAGCCACAAAAGTAATGGTTGTTGTGACAGACGGTGAATCACATGATGGCTCCAACTTGAAGACCGTGATAGGTAAATGCAATGAAGACAACATAACCAGATTTGGCATTGCTGTAAGTAATATTATAATTACATATATTATTGCAATTTTTGAAACATCATCTTGTGGTATGTGTATGAAAGTGCATGTTCTATATATGAGCTTTATATAATCTATGCATTGTTACACTGAAACTACAGACTGAAACTAGGTAAAATTAATCTTTATGAACTAGTGAAGTGTTGGTCTTCTTGTACTGGCTGAAAAAGCAAAACCAATATTACCTAGGCAACTTCAGTGTTTTTCTCCTTTGCCTTGGTTTATGTATTTTTCCTATCTGAATGGTCCCTTATGGGGGAATACAGTTTGATAAGCAAATCAGTAGTATGAATGAAGATAATTTTTTTTTTTTTAATATATAGAATATTTAATCAAAAATACAGAAGGAAAGGCAGTAACACCATGATTTCCTTCACTCTTCTTATTTTGTTCTTTTTTACACAAGGTTTTGGGATACCTAATCAGGCATGAACTTGATACTAAAAACTTAATTAAAGAAATCAAAGGAATTGCTAGTCATCCAACAGACAAGTATTTCTTCAATGTGTCATCTGAGGCTGCTCTACTGGAAGAAGCAGGAACACTCGGAGAGCGCATTTTTAGTATAGAAGGTAAAATACTCCGTATCTCTGAAAAATTAGACCTGATTCTCCCAGCTGATGAGCTAAGGATTTTATTTAGCTTCACCTTAGTGTAGTACTGTGAAAACAAGTCCTGCTCCCCGGGAGGGCTCTGGTTTGCACAGGTGTGCCCCCAGCTGCTCCACCCCTAATGAGTCTGAACTTCAAGTTAGTTTCTGCAGTTTGTGGGAAATGCTCCCCAGTTGATAAAAATTTCAGTGAAGTCCTGGGCTTTAGGCATCCACTGGGAGCTTGTCCATATGCATACAAATGTATTCAGAGCTATTACCACCAGAGGAGTAAAGGTATTTTATGCTTGTCAGACTCACCTCTGTTTTTCTGTTAATGCTAAGCAACTGTGAATTTAAAAAGCAAATCAGAAGACTAGGTTACTGATTACAGAACTGAAAAGCTACGGTAATGCAATCTGCATGGCATTTACCAGGTGCTGTCCCTAGCATCAGCCATAGTCCTCTGGGTACTGTTTGGAGGAAGGTGCTGTAGAGGCGGCTCAGAGGCACTTCATCCTTCCCAAAAGCCAGCTTTTTAGAGCCAAATTTAGAACATGCAGGATGGATTCTCCTCTCCTCCCCTTTCCTCCCCTTCCCTCTCCTCTCCTCTCCCCTCCTCTTCCACCTCGGTCTATTCTTTACCAGGCCCATGCTGCTAATCACATCAAAGGGGTTGGAGGTTTTTTATATTCCTGCTGAATTCCTGTCAGCCGAGTCCCACCCCATCTTAGAACATATTCCTGCATGTCATAGTATTTTTCAGGACGATTACAACACTTCTATAAGTCCTATATGATAATAAGCAATCATTTGAAAGTTGTGAATATACAGTTATTAAAGCTGCTAATTTCAGTACATTATTAGTACTTCCTAGGAAACATAAAAATAGATTATCCACAGTGACAACATTGTGCAAACTAATTCCAGGCATCTTTATCATCTTCTTCTGACTTTTTGTGAAAGACACTCAGGGCATCATGGTTCCATCTTACCAATTAGCCATTAAACCCTCCAAATATTCTACACTGTATTAATTTTCAGATTTCTGTTGTTTGTAATTGTTGGAAATGTTTTATCAGACTTGGTGGATTTGTAAAAAATAACATACAGCCCTTATATAGCTACACTCAGAGACAGTAATATTTGGTCTCTTGTGGGGTCCAGTAGAGTTAACCATATGTGAATACTTGTTTTACCAGGTACAGATCAAGGTGATACATTCCAAATGGAAATGTCACAGGTGGGCTTCAGTGCACATTACTCACATAAAAAGGTATGTGGATTTAATTATGATACAAATACATGCAATTACATAGACAGGAATGCTTAGAAGTGCAACAAAATAATACTGATAAAACACAATGACCAATTTTCAGATTTTTTTACAGTCAGGAGAATGTCAAGTTATTGTGTTTGGTTGGTTTTTTTTATTTGAATACCACAAACATTCTGTGTAATAGATGCTGAATATACCTGAAATGAAAAAATATACATTAATATATGAGGTTGAGTAATAGTTTCTTTCATGTAATGATTCTGAGAGGTGTTAATCCAATTATTGCGGTGATTTCTGAGTTCATGTAGCATGAAAAATTCAATTGCTCCAAGTTAATATTTTGTAGTTGAATAACTCAGAAGAATTGAGACCATATTGTAAAGCTGGTATAGTTCTAGGCAGTCACAAGATGTAAGTAAATAAAGTCTGAAAAGAATTTGTCTAATATTTATAAAATTAATAATGTTTGTTTAAAGTATATTTCACTTGGAATAATAAATAAGACATATATTCCTTGCTAATCAATTCTAAGGTTATCTTGACCAAATAGGTCCTCTTTGTAGGAGGTGTATTCAGGTGTAGTTCAAGCTGCTCTCAACTGAAAATACAGAAAGGTTGTTTCTTTCTCATGATGAATTCAAGATGAATTAAATAATTTTTTAAAAGTCCTCTGTATTTGCAGAAATTAAATGTTAAATTTACCAAACACTCAAAGCTAGTAAATGGCAAAAATTAGGAAATATTTTGGATTTTCTTCAGGAAAATTACATATACTATTTTTACTGCAGTTTTCTATAAGACTGTCTCCATTCAGTAAAGAATGTTAATAATGTGAATAATCTAAACCATGTTTGGTTTATGTGTACAAGTCTAAAATTTGGTATTTCTGTATTGTGTATTCTGTATAATAAGCTATATTAATTTGGATTTTAGATTTAACTGTTCTATCAAGAACAGCTCCTTACAAAACACTTAAAGAATGACATTTTGTGTCGTCTTTTCCATCAGTTTTTGTGTGCTAGCTTTGGCACTGTTGTTGGCAAAAAGGGGCCTTTAGCTGTTTCTTACAGTTTTGTTTGATTCTCAGTCTTCTGAGGATCATGAGAGCATAAAAGCATAGACTTGGCAAGCCAAACCCCAGGGTGGACAAGCTTAGGAAATTATCACAAGGTTTAAATAAACCCATTTTATCTTGAGTTGCAGCGCTCCGGGAGCTAAAGCAGTCACTTATTCTCTCGCAGTAGAGGGGTGATAATCCCTCTTAATAGGGCAGTAAAGTCCTGCATATAAGTGGTACCTATAAGCAGCTCCAGTCAACTGCTTGCAGTCATTAGACTGCCTTAAATACAGTGATGTAGGAAATTACTAATGGTAACTTCAGCTTCGCTCAGACTTTTTCTGAAATAGGTAGTTCTAAAATATTGTGGTTTGTTTTTTAAAGGATGTTTTGCTTCTGGGTGCTGTTGGGGCCTATGACTGGAGTGGAACAGTAGTTCAGGAGTCTTCAGAGAGCATCACCACCTTTCCAAGCCATGTGTTTGAAAAAATTCTGCAGGACAGGAATCATAGTTCTTATCTAGGTAAGGGACTGAAATACAAATCTGGAAATGCGTCAAACCTTTATTAAGATATTAAGAACTTGGGAAATTCTGCTCTAGTCAGACTCCTGTTAAGAACTGATTTGAGAATATGGAAAGAATTTTGCATCCCAAAAGATTTTATTTAATGGTCAACAACTCACTGAATGAAATCTTTGAAATCCTTATTGTATTTTTAAAATTCTACTAATGTCAATGTGGTAAGCTGAAAAAAAAAAAAAAACAGGCTTTGTCACAGAGACATAAGAGGTCATGGGATTTGAAAAGGCTGCCTAGTGTATCTTACTGATGATTACGGGTACCTTTTGTCTTAATATTTGTGTGTACATGTGGATGAGAATTTGATTGACTTGCTGTCATGCACTTATCCTTTCTTGGTCTTTTCCAGTTCAGTTTATAGTTCTAGGACTATTGCTGCAGTTTAACAGAGGTCTCATTTATAACCCCAATATATTTTCTGATGCATATTTTGTTACCCTGTAAAGGCACTCAGTTTGTTTTCTCAGTCCACTGAAAGGTTTTCCTGCAAACCTACAACATGCTTGCTCTGGTGATTCATTCCTGAATAATGCTACTACATTAAGCACCTAAGACTTTCTTATCCTTCGAGTTATTTAATGAGATGCTGTTTTGGCAACTAACATTTCCTATGGCTTAGCAGTTGCTCTTTTGCATGTGTGACCTCTTCAGACTTTCTATTCTTCCCTTTTCTAGAATAATTCTTAAAAGGTAAGGTTATATTCTTTCAGCACTTCTCCACAAGGGGAGGAGTACTTTCAAGAGTATTGGCCTCAATCCTTTTGGAGCAAGCAATGTTGTTGCCTTTTCTGTCCCTTCATTTCCTTTCCACCTCCTTCTTTCCCCTACTAAAAGCTCTCTGTGCCAACTCTCTCTCACCAGCTTGGCAGTGCCAAGCTAAAGGGCTACTAGCACATCACGGCGTGCCATACTGGACCCCGTTCTGCACTGCACTCTCTCACTTCAAATGGCTGCGTGTTGTATTAATTAGGGATGTGTAGCTTTAACTTAAAGAATAAAATCTTGTTTTGTTGTTGCTTGTTGAACTTCTAGTCTCCAATGACGTTCTCTTCCTAGAAGAAGAGTGACTGAACACAAATCTGAATTAGACTGGTATATGTAGTGATCAAGGCATAATCCTTTTAGACTGTGCTCCTCACATGGAGCTTGCTGAAGACCTTCATATTCTGCCCAATCACTGGGATTTTGCTATTCAGTTTAAACTATAGTCTTTATAAATTATTATTTTGTTTTCTTCTCTTACAATAAGTTTGCTGTGATTAAACCACAGAAACGTACAATATGTAGTAATGCTAGCTTTATAGCACTAATACATGTTTAAAATATTTTCAGGTATTAAAAGATGTTTCCTGAAAGCAAATGATATTAGAATAATGGGAATGAGGATTAAAATGTTCAAAAAAGTTCAATCAGCCTAAGCCCTTCAGCTGACAAGCCATTAATATAGCCTGTGATATTCAGCCAGTACACTGGGCTGTGGTTTGGTGAGCTGTGGGAAAATGCACTGCAAGCTTTGCAGAAGCTAGGTGTTCCTTCCTGGTTTGAAGGCTGGCCCAAATGTTCATCTCATGTTTCTCTTTATTTCTTCATTCCAATGATACTCTTTGAACACTTTTTCCTATCTGCTTCATAAGCGTGACATTTTTGTGGTCTGCATTTTACTGAATAGGCTAAACTATTGTCCATGCTATTCTGCAAACCTGCTTCAACTTGATCTGTGTGGCATTGTTCCCTCCAGAAGACTACTGCAAATTTTATGTGTATGTGACAGCTTAACTTCCCATCTGGAAGCATCATTCTCTGCAACTAACGTACCAGATTGACTCATTCTCTGTGCCTTTATGGATAACCAACTGACAACTTGTTGTTAATGGTCTTTCACACACATAAATGTTGGTTTCTCTCCCCAGGTTATTCTGTTGCTGTCCTCTCAACTCAGAGCTCCGTCTATTTTGTTGCTGGCGCACCAAGATCCAACTACACTGGCAGAGTAGTGGTTTATGATGTTGACAGTGATGGTAATATCACTATTGTGCAGTCCCAGAGAGGCGAGCAGGCATGTATATTTTGGCCATGAGTGCAGATTTTGCAGGCATCTGTTTTTATTGACAAAGCAGTAAATTGCAGTGCATTTGTTCTGAAAATTCCTCTTTCTTGCAAGGCATTTAGAATCCACTTGAACTTTTCTCTGCCACTAGACTGTTTCAATGAGGTTAACTGTAATTCTTAAACACTATTTCAGGAAGTCATCCAATTAGTGATAAAAGATAATATACAAAACTATGTAATGTGCCATGAGCTGGCAGTGCAGGCTTGCAGCCCAGAAAGCCAACTGTATCCTGGGATGCCTTAAAAGAAGTGTGACCCACAGGATAAGGGAGGTGGTTCTGCCACTCTAATCTACTCTGGTGAGACCCCAGCACAAGTACTGGAGTCCTGTATCCAGCTCTGGAGCCCTCAGCACAAGAAGGACAATGGACCTGTTGGAGTGAGTCCAGAGGAAGGCCACAAAAATGATGAGAGGGCTGGACCACCTCTCCTATGAAGATAGGCTGAGAGAGTTGAGATTTTTCAGACTGGAGAAGAGAAGGCTCCAGGGAAACCTTATAGTGGCCTTCCAGTACTTAATGGGGGCCTACAAGAAAGCTGGAGAGCGACTTTTTACAAGGGTGTCTAGTGATAGGATGAGGGATAATGGCTTTGAACTGGAAGAGGGTAGGTTTAGATTAGATATCAGGAAGAAATTTTCCACTGTGAGGGTGGTGAGGCACTGGAACAGGTTGCCCAGAGAAGTTGTGGATGCCCCATCCCTGAAAGTGTTCAAGGCCAGGCTGGATGGAGCTTTGAGCAACCTGGCCTAATTGTGAGGTGTCTCTACCCATGGCAGGGGTGTTGGAACTAGATTAAGCTTAAGGTCCTTCCAACCTAAAGCATTGTATGATTCTGTCAACCTGGCCTAACTGGGAGAGACTCAGTAAGGTCCACTGTGCCTGAGAAGTTTTGAAGTAGATGACATCAAAAGAGAGATTTGGACGCTCGTTCTCTTTTTCTCCCTTTGGAAAAAAGCAATGAGGTTACATGGTTTCTGTTTGTTTGTAAGACAAATCTGAGAGTAAATCGGATTGGGTAGTTTCATATGCACAGTTTAATAAAAAAAAAAAAATATACCTTCTGTAGCTTATTCTCTGTTTGCATTGTTATTGCTGAGTGATAAGACCATAGCAGCAGCTGCTGGGCAGAAACAGTGGACACATCATAAGGATATGATTCTTAAAACACAGGATTATGCTATATAGTAATTTCATTCCAATGGGCAGTTTCATTCATTAGTATTGGACTATGTCTGGATGTAGGTTTTCTGAGTCAGGTGCTGAAAATTTATGCTTTACAAAATCCACATACAAACACTGCTCTCTTATTACTGCTTTCAGATTGGCTCCTACTTTGGCAGTGTGGTCTGTTCAGTGGATGTTAACAGGGATTCTGTGACAGATGTGCTACTTGTGGGTGCACCGATGTTTATGAATGACCTGAAGAAAGAGGAAGGGAGAGTATATATGTTTTCCATCACAAAGGTAAGAATGGCACCACTGCAAAGCTGGAAACAACTTCCTGCCTCTCCGTCCATGCTAAGCGCTGACATTTTCATTTGCAGCTGCAGGGTTTTACTGGTGTTCCTGGACTACGCTTTCACCAAAGAAAAAGCAGTCCAAACTGCAGTAGCACTTAGTGGCACTGTCTGTTCTGTTAAACAAGGGAGTGATCAGAAGAGCGGTCTCTGGTGCTGACCGGTGCAGCAGACTCGCTCAAGCCGGCATTGCTGACTTCTTTCAAAGCACACTGGCCACATGCAGGCTTAAAGGCCTTTGGCCCCGAATCTTTTCAGGGCCCTCTAGGTCACGATTTAGTAGGTCTCTTTCAAAGTGTTAAAAATATCACGAGCAGTGTTTTTTGTAATGAGAAACGGAGCATGTGCTTTTCCTGGGGTGTGGCATAAGGGCAGGGGTGAATGGTGCCAAGCCTGCCTGGTCCAGGGGACTGCAGATGGAGCCCGGAGCCCTGCCCGGTGCAATCTCGCCCATTCTGCTTTTCAGGAGCAGCTGCAAACTTTCCCCAGAGCTGCCTCTGCATGTAATCTGGGAATAAGACGTCTGGAAAAGACCAAAATGCAGTCAAAAGCTAAGCACTATTAGTGACCAGGAACCTGCTGCTGTAGGTGACTCCCTGGTCCTGGTTTTAGACACTGTGCTAGGAACTGTACACAAATACAACGCAAGGTTGATCATTTCTCTAAAAAAAACTTAGCTGGAGGCTTTTGCTAATTAATTGTTTGCCATTTGAATTAGGCAAATCTGTTCAATACCTAACAGTAGTCCCAAACCAGTTATAATAAATGCCCAGTTTTCTGCATTGTGTCATATACTTTCACACTGGATGGTTGCTCACATTGTCTCCTTTGTTCAGTGAAGCTATGTTATTTGTTTGATGGTTGACTGACAGAGTTTTTTATTCAGACCTGTAGTAGGTGTTTTCAGAATGTATGTATTAACAGTCTGAAGCCTCTGGCACTTTTGAATAGTCTCTCAGTCAATCTTTGGATGCATGGATATGCAAAGTAAATTAATACCTGCCATCCATCAGAGAAAACAGAACATTGCCTTTTTTACTGGGTAAATTGCAATCACATAAATGCAGAGGAAGGGCCACCTTCCTTCAGCAACAGCTCACAGTCAGATCATCCTGGAGCAACAGGAAATTGTACCCTAAGGCAATTTCAAGGTAGATAGAGGTGCTGGAAGTAGTACTGCTGGCAGCTGACATTGGTCTTTGTGACTCTGGAATTAGACGTGAAATACGGAAGAAAAATGAAGGATATTTTTTTCATGTTTTGAAAACTGAATAAACTGGAAGACTATCCTTAAAACATTTATTCTTTGTCAAATGCTAGGTTTAAAATTATTTAAAAATTAAAAATAATGAAATAAGAATTTTCTTTTTTTTTTAAAGAACCTGGATTTGTGTAAAAGGTTGCGCAAATAATACTTTTCTAGCCATTTTTAATAAGTAACTTGGCTGGTATTTCTAAAATTTTAAGCACAAGCACCTTTCACTGAGGTTAAAGATGAAAACAATATTTGCCAGAGTTGAGTTTAAACTAGTGTGAATGTGATTATTTAACTGTAAAGACCTCCAATCTTTCTCTCTCCGTTGGCACTGGAGAGGTCAGGAGTTTAGCATTTGGACACATGTTTTTTGCATTAGTTTAGTTAGGAAATTCCATTTCTGTTTCAAAGAATTATGTCCAGTTACATAATTTCCATTCCCTCTGCATAAAAACTGGTAATCCAAAACTGGAAACCATATTTTTCAATGTATTGTGAAACTTTCAGAACAGTCAGATGAGGACAGTGAGAGCGTTTAAGCTTCATACATATGGTTATATTTGCTGTTAGTCCTTTGCATAGCATGCTTTAATTTTGCTGTGTAATGCTTGCCAAGACTCTGAGACATAATGCAAACTGAATGGGCAATACAATGGGGAAGGAATTCAGGGCTGAGCAGTCCAAGGGGAATGTACTGGAAAACAAAAACAAAAAACAATGCACATAGATACTGCTCCTATGTCTAATCTGGTGCAATGATAGCTGTGTTTTTGCTTTTTCTTCTTTTTCCCTTTTTAAAGGGAATTTTGGATCAACAAGAACTCTTGGAAGGTCCACAGGGGTCAGAAAACGCTCGCTTTGGATCAGCAATTGCAACGCTTGCAGACATTGACTTGGATGGCTTTAATGATGTTTTAATAGGTGCACCACTGGAAAACCAAAACTCTGGAGCAATTTACATTTACAATGGATTTCAAAAGACTATACGTACCAAATATTCTCAGGTAATTAACTTTGTTGCATAGTGCTGTACTCCATGCCTTTAGATCTGCTAGAGGAAAACAGAAGTATTTCCTGTATTTTAATTGACTATTGTTTCATCCTCTTAAAGGATTACTGTTATTTTTGTGGCTTATTTCAAGTTTTGTGCCTCTCCTTACTTCCGCTGTCAGCATGCCCTGGTTGATGATGTTGTGCTTATAACTGAAGCATATAGAGGAAGAGGACTTGCAAAATGCTCCATCTGAGCCTCTTAGATTTTTTGGTGGCTGTATGTGAAGTCAGCTAATTTCCTATACATTTTTTGACACCCGTTATTCTGGTTTTTAGGGTTGATGTACAGCTATGGAGATGAAAATTACAAATATGTAGTATTAAAGGAAAAGAAAGGGTCTTTGCCTATCATATATTCTAGTATAATGTCAATTTCCATGCAGACTTTCTGGTTGCAGAAAGTATTTGTTAGAAGTCCTGTTAAGCTTCCTATTCTTTGAGTTGCTCAATGTGAGCTGGAAAAAGCTTCTAGTAAGTACTAGCTGGCATACAGCAGTCAGTTAGTTGATCTGCTCCCAAGACAGAAAAATCTAGTCCATTGTCTGCTCCAACAGGGGAGGAAAAAGTGCTTAAAAGCATCTGAGAAAATATCCACAAAAGTATTTTGTTTAAACAATGCATAGCATATACAGGGAATACCAGTGAAAATCCATTGCTTAGGATGCTTTCTGCAGACTTAAGCAAGCTTGTGACAAGCTCAGTAACCAAACTCTCTTTCCCAGAAAATTTTAGGATCGGATTCTGCTTTTGGACAACGGCTCCAATTCTTTGGAAGATCAGTAGATGGCCATAGAGACTTAGATGACGATGGCATTACTGACGTGTCAGTTGGTGCTGATGGAAATGTGGTTCTGCTATGGTTGGTAAACTCTTTTAGAAAGGAAACACTTAATGATTCAAATGCAAGTTGAGCATGTAGTTAATTAAACATCAAAACAAACAAACCAAAAAGCTCTTTCATTCCATGTGTTCAGAGCCAACACACTTATTGCCTCATTGCTGCTATCGTAGCTAGCTGAAAAACAGCATTAGACTAAACCTCTTTTAAGCATGTATCATCAAACCATGGAAAGCCAAGGCAGCGTGGGGGGCCAAGACAGGGCACGCCGGCGGAAGCCGAGTGGTGGGGGCTGCCAGGAAGGACCTGGGCTTGGATGGGAAGAGCCAGGAGACACCCCTGGCTGCTGCCGCTGTACAGACATGTGGTCCAGGGATAAGGGGAAGCAGCAGGGAGGAGGACTTGCTTGAGAGTGTTTGTAACAGCAGGTTGTACTTCAGTAGCTGGGGTATAATTTTGATAGCTGAGCCTGAGACAGATAAAACCACTTCCCACACAACCTGTGTGACCTTCACTGGCTGGTAGGTTGATCTAGGGGAGAGAGTTGTCCTGCAGGGTAGGGACAGAGAGCAGTGAAAGAGAGTTGGCACCTATTTCTGGCGAGAAACCTATCTTTTTTGGCATGTGGCCTTTGCCAGAGCAATCTGAGTGCTTCCACCAAATAAAGAAGAAAGGCTTCATAGAAGCCAAATCTTCTGCCTCCCTAAGTACTGTGTATTTTCCACTACTTCCTTGAGGAGCTAAATTAAAATGCAGCTTGCTTTCCTATCTGTCGCCTGTCTTCTCGCCTGAGGCTCCCCATTGTGAAAAGAAAAACATGACTGAATTGCTACTTATTTCATAATGAAACAAGATTATTAAAAATGAATGGTCAGTATGGACCTTTGACCCACAATAGAACTGCTGCTGGTGCTGGTGGGAATTGCATTAAAGAAAATTATGCTCCTTGGAGTACCAGCATTTATTTAGATTTGATTAATGAAGATGCTCATTTTCATTTCACTCTGGCATTTGGTCTGATTAATGAGTTTCACTTTTGATTAAAGTGTTTGTTTTTACATGCAGGGTTCCTTTGAAACTGTTCTTCAAAATCTTGATTAATTACATGAAAGTTGTTTTTCTGAAAAATAAGATTATTAATTAAAATGAAGAATTATCCTTTTTTGCCTTCTCAGAGGAGCCCAGTAGCTTCCCTAAAGGAGCAGAAGAATGTTACTTATTGGGAAAACAGGAAAAGGGCTTCGTTCTCTGATATCCCAATGCTCTAATCCTTCCCTTCGGATAAAGTCATTGATTATCCATTAATTTGACATGATAAATTATTTGTTGACCTTACTGAAAGCTACTGTATCAACAAATTCACTTGTATGCAAAGAAAAATACTTTCATTAGTGCCATTAAAAAATGTTTACTTTGAAAACCAAAAAAAATCAATGTTACCTTTACAGGTAGTAATAGACAACAGTTTCTATGTTACCCAGTGCTCTTGAAAACCACATGTAACCTTTTAAAAATATTTTGCAGGTCACGAAGCATTGCAAATGTCTCCATAATTGCCTCATTTAAACCTGATAAAATCAGTCTGCTGAACAAGAATACAGAAATAACTGTCAAAATATGTTTTCAGGCTACATTTAGACCCGTTAAGAGAAATAATCAAGTGGGTAAGAGTATTTCAATAACTTGTCTCATACTAATTTCTTCAAAAGTGTATTACTCAAAGGAGTAGGGAAATTCTAAAGATACATTAGATTGAATGTCAAGGCAAAATCAATATAAAACGTAAGTGCTTAGGAAAGTGTTTTTAGGACCTCCTTTCAACACTGGGTCCATAATCTTTGAAAAGTGAGGAATTAACCGTATAAAGGAGAGCTGTTCAACAAAATCCAGGAAATGTCATTAGTGAGAAGCTGATTTTTTTCAACCTACTGGTTTCAACAGCAGGCTGCCCACTTTTCTTCTCTTCAGAAAATATACAAAAAATAATCCATAGGCTCAGTGCAGATGTCAGTGGGCAGAAGCTCTTCTTTTCAGAGGACAGGAGATCACCAAATATTTCCGAGACCAGCACTGGCCTCTCATGAAGCTATTTAGTTAAGAGTACACGTCATGGATAGCACCAGTTGGAGTGCTTCAGTGCTATGTGTAGTGCCTTTAGGAACTCATGATTGTGAGTATAAAATAACAGTGAACTTCCACAGTGTATTAGTCATAAGATGAAGAGAAAACGACAGAAATTATTATGTGATTGAAGAGAAGATGCAGATTCTTTATAGTCTCCTCAGAGTCCAGGGATATTGTTGCAAGGCCCCTTTATCTAGTGTAATCCTGGCCCTGCTGACTGGCTTCTTGCCTGCGCTGCGGCTCAAACATCTGCAGCGGAGACTGGATTGATGGCCATTTAATGTGCTCTCTGTGGATGAGAACTTACGTCAGGATTTAAACCTGTTTGACTGCTTTGGAAAACACAAGAGAAAATTTTATCATTTTGAGACTGCTCTGCGTTTAGCAAGCTATGACAAAAGTAAAGTATTTACTGTGGTTTGGAAAGCCTGATCATTCAGTGACATTGAGCGTAGTAATGAGATCATGGGCAGTCATACTCAGCAAAAAATGTACCGTTACTTTTCTTGTAGCTATAAAGTACAATGCAACATTGGATGCAGATCTTCAGTCCTCAAGAGTGACTTCTAGAGGACTGTTCAAAGAAAATAATGAGAGGTACATGCAGAGGGATCTTGTGGTACGTCATGAGGAGAATTGTGTTCATGATGTCTTCAGTGTACAGGTAAGTGCAATTGCAAGCAGCCTTATGTAACAAAAGTGATCAGAGGAAGATGATTAGTTTTATGCATAGTTTACTCAATGATTTATGTTTCTCAAATCCCCAATAACTGAAAAAAACTTAGTAAGATTCTGATTTCAAGAAATGAATAATTGTCAAATTCAGCACCACTTTCTAGAAGTTGTTCTTCATTATGTACTTCAGCTCTGACATAACACAGAGCCCTTAGTCTATAATTTCAATAGATTTTAATTTCCCTCTGAGTAGATTCTTTTGTAAGAACTGACATACATGCAAATGTTTTCTCTTAGATAAACAGCATTTCAAGGAGATTCCTGGTACATGCCAGGCTTAGGTAATACACCTAGGAAAAAAATAAAAATAAGAAAGTCTCCATCTTTCTCTAGAACCAAAGACCAAACATACCTCTGAGAGTTGCCTTTAGCCCCCCGCATGGTACTAGGTCAGGTAGAGGACTTTGATTCCCTCTGTGCTTTGCAATACAAGTATCTTTGACTTTTTGATCACACCCAGTGCCATTATGGAGCCATGATATGGGTTAGAAGGGCTAGAAAAGTATTCATCCAGTACTAAGAAACAGAGAAGACATGAGGTATATTGTGGTTTAGTGTCACTCATGCCCAGCTGCTCTCTTTGATGGTAAGGTAGAGTGAAATAGGAATCTGACTTCTGTAGCCAGGTGAGAATGAAGGTCACCTAGTGGTGGCTTTTGAGGACCAGCTTCTGCAGCTACAGAGAATCTGCATGTTCCTTTGCCCGAGAAGTGTGATGAATGGAGTTTCCAGGAATCCTAGGAAAGCAAGTTTTATCATGGAGATGGCACTAAAAGCTGTTTAGTAGGAGGAACCCACACTAGGCAATCTCACAAAATTATTTTCGTCAAGAAATTAAGCTTTGCACTATTACTTTTTCTTGTTTAGAGCAAGTATGACTTTACTATGCATTCTCAATTTACAATAGAATTACAGATTTTACCCTGTTTGCTGTGCTGACAGCTGTCACCTGAACCATGTGTTTTACAGGAACCTTCCGATGCAGTGAATTCCCTTAGTTTGCGGATTGACATTGGCCTTGCAAACCCTGGCTCCAGCCCAGTCCTTGATATATATTCTCCTGCATCTGTGGCCTATAGTGTAAGTATGCAGACTTACTGTCCAAAAACGCATTGCTATACACACTTCCATAATATGTGGCTACAACCAAAGAGGTACATGCAAGTGAAAACTGGTCTTCTAGTTAAGTCACTGGGCCAAAACCAGCCATCTGGGGTGGGGACGGGGGTGTTCCCTGGTTCCTTTTATACCTTTGTCTGTATTGCATGGGCTTATTCACACACACACATACACATCAGCCGCCATAGCATAACAAGCATGTTGGTTGAGCCATATCATTGTTGAGGTGAGCTTCTAGTTGATGGCAAAGATGAACTATTTTAGGTTAGTTTAACCTACAATAAAAGAGTGTACAAAAAAAAGAGATGGAACCCCTTTGATTACATTGTATTTGTTGTGGGTTAACAATAACCCACCTCCACCATTTGTATTGATCGGTTGCATGTAGTAACATATTATTCACTGTTAACTTGTTTGTGTGTCAGAGTTTTTAATGCCCTTCAGAGGGATTTTCTTTATCTGCAAACCAAGAATGGGCTTCATCTCAAAGGTATCTGCACTCTTCTATCTGTAGGTAATTTTAAAGTTGAAGTGCTGTCATTCAGGAAATGTTTTTGTTTTTTATAGATTCCTTTTATTAAAGACTGTGGTGAAGACGAACTTTGTATCTGTGATCTTGTTCTGAACGTTCAGCGGAAGGCAGATGACGGGTGAGAGCTGAATCAGTGAAATTGTTGGTGTTGGGTGTTAAATTTTTACCGGTTGGCTTATCTGTAGGCTTTGGAATTTCTAGATGAGAATGACTTTCCAGTTCAACATCTACTTAGAAATAGCAGGGATAAAAAAAAAAACAATACCATTTCTGTCTAGATAACTAATCAGGGAAAAAGAGTTATGAGAGGAACACAAGTATAGAAGTAGGGCTCTTGTCAGCTTAGACCAACCAAGTGTTGGTAGCTTAGGGACTGAAGACGCAGTGAGCATTCAGAAGAACTGTGTCTGGCTGTGGGGAAAGGGAGCTCACTGGGAGAGCAACAGTGGCTGCAGCAGCCATCTTGGTACCTCCCATGGGGAGCAGTGAGGATTCTGCAGCAGGCTGTGCCACTGGGGAGCCAAGGTTAGCCATTCAGGCAGCACATATTCCAAGTCCATATACTGGTTTACAGATACATGTGCAGTACGCAGAGAGACAGGGCTACCTCTTCCTAAAGTTGCCATCCAGGTCCCCTTCCCACTCTTTGCCCACCTTCCTGCCAGACTAGAGACCTTGAAAATTCAGCAAAGTGGCTTTGACCATATATAATCAATGTCCCGCACTTTTGAGAAGACGCTAATTCCATTTGCTTTTAAGAAATGCCATCACATAGTTTTTTATGTCAAAGGGTTTAGAAAGCAGAGTGTTTAAGCATGTAGAACGTAGGAAATGTCCTGCTGTGCTTGTTATTTGTTGTTGACTACAGAGAACACATTTTCATGATCCCAGCTGTCCTAGTACCTCTGTTTACAACAATGGACTTTATTTTCCAACAGCAAACAGCAGTTTGTTGTCAGCAGCAAAAACAGAAGAATGACATTCAGTGTGAAATTGAGAAATAAAAAGGAAAATGCATATAACACCAGAATCCAGGCTACGTTTTCTGACAACTTGTTTTTTGCTTCATCGTCTTTACCGGTACGTGGTACCCAAACTCACTGTTTCTGTTATTACTACTGATTTTCAAGCTTCTCAGAGAAATTATTATTTTTTCTTTCTAGTAGTGCCTATCCCAGGAAAGAATTTGTGTTCAAATCTCTCTCCCAATTTATTTTCTTGGATACCAGAATTATTCCCTGCGGCATATCAGTTTATTTAGGTCAAGGAGAGACACTGCCAACTCAGCATAAAAGTTGGCAAAGTGTTGAATTTGACCTCACCTCAGTATTTCAGTCATCTTTTCCTCACTTTAGGCCTTGGCACCCACATCTTCTGCTTGACTCTCAAAAACATGCCTGAATGAAGTTGCTGTGACACAGGGAATTTGTATTTGATAAATCAAGCATGCAGCATTGATGATGCGGCCTTAAAGCACAGACTTTGGATCTAGAAATAGTGTTCCTGCCAAGGCCATGTGTTCCAGCTAGGCAGTTAATCAGATTTAAATGATTACTATACCAGAAGCTCTTCTAATGAATTTTGTCTTAGGAAAGGGAAAAGAAAGGAATTATGCATACTATTTTGGGGAATGCAGTAAATCTATAATCTAAACTGTTGCTCCCAAACAATTCATGAAGGATGAAATCCAGGCTTCAGTGCTTGGCTTATGTGGTCAGGCTGCTACTGAAGAGGTGCGTGATAATCCTAGGGGTGAAATCCAGAGCAATCCCTATACTGAAGGGAGAGGAGGGATAGGAGCATTCATCACTGCCCAAAAGCAGCATTTTCATGAACAATGAACTGGCAGAAACACTCCACACAGCGCTGAGGGTGCCCCTCTACCTCCCCATCCTGTTGTGCAGCAAAATTGCTCATTCCACTCATGTCAAAAGACCACACTGGAGCTAGGATTTTCTTTTGCTTTAAAAGGCCATTTGCTTAGAAGCATTTTACCCTGCAAGTGAAGCTTTTGACCAAAAATGTGTCTGCTTCAAGCAGGAAGAAAAGCTAAAGCTGAGAATGTATGGGTGTTGTTTTGGGCATTTGTTTTGGTACCATAACTCATGAATGGTAAATGTCTGGTAGGGATGCTTTTAACAAAAGACAGTACATTTTAATGAATTCTTGTCAAAGTGATGATAACTGGCTATGGTCTACAAGTTTGTCTTTGATGTGGCATGATGACATGCTAAATATTCTGAAAAGTAGTAAATAAACATTTATGTCTTGTAGATTTTCCTACAAAGAGTACGATAGAGTTCCCCTCTGCACACTAACTTCCACAGTGAGCGTACTTCACTAGCTCTCAGGTCATGTAAATATGGCTGCAAAAGTTCTGTAAAAATGCTGTAGAAAAGCACTACAGGAGTTAACGCTGCAGGTGACCTGTACTCTTAAGCCTGTATTCCTTCTTCCAAGCCCAGCACAAAATTCTAGTATCATTACAGCTCACAAGAAATCGCATGGGACTGGTCTTTGTCCCACCTTTCTCCTGCCTTTGTCCAAGCCCTTGCCTGTTCCCCAGCCACCTGCTGCATCTCTCAGAATTACTGCCATAACACTTATCTGTACTACTCCTTAGTGTAATGCATCTCCTGTTGAAGATCCAAACTGGGAACTTACTCCCTTGCTATATCAAAACCTTATACTAGCATAACTTTTCTGTCTGTTTCCTCTACAGAGCGATGGGACTGAAGTCTCGTGTCAGACAGGGACAGCACAAAGTACAGTCATTTGCCAAATAAGCTATCCTGTTTTCAGAACAGGACAACAGGTACAGCTAGCATGTTTAAATAACCTTGAATGATACCCAAAATTTTCTTTGTTGTTGCTTTCCTCTAAATCTGCATTTACTCCTGGTGAGGATTTCTTAGATTTCACAACAGTCAACTTGCCTTTGGGTTTCAGAGGCATTAAAAGAAGCAAACTAAGAGCTAAACTTCCAGATTAAAGGAAAAAATGGGTCTTGAAGCAACTTTGACCTTACACACAGCTTTCAAAACCTACTATAGCTTTGTAACTCTTGGAGGGTGAGTGCTGGGGGCAGAAGCAGAGAATGCTGTGTGTACCCTCCTGAGAACTGGGCACAACTCCCATCGAACCCCTCCTACTGCATGAACCTGGGGTAGCTCCCTCTCCTGCTCTGTGAATTTCATCTCTCCTAGAAAGCAGCATTGCTTTGTGAGGAGAGGGGTGGCCCATGCACCCCTAGGATAGATGCTATATCCTTTTTTTCATATATATCATAAATCTTGGGATATCCATGGTTTTATGGAACTTAATCTCTTATTCCTCAAGGGCAGAAGAGAAATAGGCTTCCAGCCTCTAACAGAATCAGCTGGTGGAATAAGAAACTCACTAAAAAGGATAGAAACATGATGTCCTGCAGCAGGGGGAGCAAAATCAAAAAAATTAATTGCATATCGAAAGTTAAGTTTGTTCTGAATTTTTAACAGCATTGGTCAAAGTGGACCCATTGGAACAAATGGAAGAAATGAGTGAATCCTGAACACCTTTTGCTGCAGCATGTAGCTAGCTATAGACAATTTAAAAATGCAAATAGCTCATGTGTAACAATGCCAATTTGTAGGAGAAAGTGAGGAAAAAAGCAATTCTGGAGTATTATAAATTACTGAAATATTACACAGAAATTGGTGGAGAGTTCATATACAGAAGGCAATTCTAGATATGAATAATTATGTTGCTATTGAGAAGTCCTTTGGATGTTGTACCATCAACTCGTTTACTGTGTGTTCTTTGACTCTTCCATAGGTATCTTTTGATATTAGTTTTGATTTTAACCTGAAAAATCTTCAGAATGTGGCAGTTCTAAGTTTTCGTGCATTGAGGTAAAGTATATAATCATATAAAAGCAAGTTTGGTATTATTTGTATAATATACCTTATTTGTATCAAATAATAACACCTGACTAAAATGTGTCTTGATAAACAGCGAAAGTAAGGAAGAGCAAGAATTGGACAACCAGGTCAGCTTATCAATTCCTTTGCGATATGATGCAGAAATTCACTTCACAAGGTATGTTGAATAAAGTAAAGAGTTAGTGTCATTTTGCCAAGGTATTTGAATGTAGTAACAGGCCCCTCTTGAAAGGCCACCGAAAAGATAGTGAAACTTTGTTTTCATTTTGGAAGCTGTAGGAAATTCCAATTTCATCAACAGTAGCATAATTTTGTGTTCTTCCAATAATTTTTAATGTACAAATTATGGAATGTGTAGTAAGAAATCATGGATCTATGTTTCCCTCTGCACAATTGTTAGAGATGCTCACATGAATGGAAGTGCTTTAAAAAACAGGCAGTGCTTGTGATTTCAGTAATATAATTAGTATATGCTAAGTAGTTTCAGCCTCTGGGCTCAAATGTAGTAACGCTGGATCAAATCTGGAGATCAAGTGATGAAAACTAAACAAAACAACAAGAAGAAAAAAATGCTCTCAGCAAAGGTGAGGAAGAGGGGAGAAAAAAGAGGTAATTATGGACATGTCTGCTGAACCTGGACCAAAAATATAAACACTTGTTAGCAGTGTGAAGGGATGATTTGAACTAAAACCTGGGGTGGCACATGGCAGATTCCACTTTGCTGCAGCTGCATGGGCACGGGGAGCGGCACAACCCGCTTTCCTACATGCCCACGCAGAACCTCTGGCTCACACCTACCCCTTCCCTTCCAGTGTCAGCCCTTTCCCCTCCCCACTGAAGGAAGGTCAGGGCTGTTGCAAGAGGGATCCTTTGCCCTGAGACAGGCGGTTTGTAAGGAGAGACAGCTGGGCGGACAGGGGGAGACAGACAGACGGAAAACCCGTTAAGACTGATCTTCATATCATGCCCTTGAAGCCGCTTATCTTCAGCCTTGGAAAGCCCCAGTGATTTGGGATGCACTGAAATAGTAATTAGTCGGTTACTGTTCCAAACAAAAATAATTTAAGTTACAGTTCAAATTAAATTAGAACTGAAACAAAATACACTGTTTTGACTTTCAGATCAAGATAGGGTATTTTACTTTTCATCAAAGAAATGCGTTGTTTATCTTTCCCAATTACTGAATTTCAAGGATAAACTACATGTAGTTGTATTTAATGCACTTGGTCACCAATTCTTGGTGAAAAAATGCTTTTGCATCCTGAAGCATTCCAAGGTTTGTAAACATAAACTAATAGAAAATAAATAGTAATTATTCAAAGAATGGCAGAAATTTGAAAAAGAGGAAAGTGCTTAAAAATGCACAGAAACAATGAATTCAAACACCACCATGATTACCAGAACTATTGGCTGCATAGGATCACCTGAGCTGGAATAGGGGCCACAGTACAGAAGCCAAGTTTAATAACCTGCTTTGTAGCAGCAGCTTCAGAATATTCGCAGGTCCTGCATTCACCACAGCTAGATGCACCAATTTTGAAGTTGTGCAGAATTTTTCAGATTATTTCAATTGCAGAGAAGCATTTGAGTCAGTGATGCAAGTCCTTTCAGCTGAGATGAGACTTCAGCAGAAACAGAGTGTTACTAAAGTTAGCAGTGGCACAGAGACTACAGGAGCGTCTGACTAGGTGCCTAGCATAGCAACTTCAGCAGCCTCCTAGGAGATTGAGATGGTGTAAACTTTAATCAGAAAATTTAATTAGCTGAGAAATATTAACAGAAACTCAGCGTTTCAGAAAAGGCCGGGCTTGGAGTCTATTTAAAAGAGTTACTCAAGGAAAAACAGGGGTTTGAATGCAAATGCATCTCCTGAGTATACGAAAATGCAATTTCATATGCAAGTCAAGGCATGAAGGAATCCCTACTGCCAGAAAAGGATTAGTTATTCTTGGAGATGAATCAATTTAAAAGATCTAAAGGAAGTACACATTAAGCCCAGGTTACAATTTTAAATGCTTCCCTTGGAATTAACTCATTTTTACAATCTTCCACTTAGAAAATATCTATCTGGAGATAGTTCCTTCTTGAGGCAGGTAATATAGCCAAGGAACAACCTCTTGAAATATAAAGCTTGAGAAAAAAAGTGTTGTCTTGCTGAAATTAAAGCTTTCTAGGGAAAATCTCCTAATCTGAGTTTCCAGGAGAAGAGCTGGACATCAGTCTTACCAGTGACTCCTGAAAGGGCAAGGAAGCTGGGAGTGTGCATCCTGGAAGGACTGGAGATTTGAGCAATAAGGAAGCAGAAAATAGATCACATGGGTTTTTCCTAGAAGTCCTTGTGAGGAGGACCTTCAAGGAAAGGGGCTATGAGAGGAAGTATGGAGGATCGAAAACAATCCACAGTGCAGTACAGAGGAGCATGACTGATGAGGAAGCACCTCTATGAGACTGCACATTTGTTAATTTGGGATTGTACACACAGACGTTACCCAGATTAAAGGGGGAGAGCAGCACTAGTAAAGAAGACGGATTTGCAATTTGTGCTTACAGGAGGAGCTGATGTAGGAATCATGATAGCCCCTGCTGCTTGGTAACTCACTGCCCTGTCTGCTTTTTGATTGCTCAAATTAGCCTCCTAATAAAAGCCAGTGATGAAGAGTAGACACAGTTCTGGGCTGGTTCAGCAGAGGAGCTGCTCACAGGTAGCAGATGGATGCAGTGCACTACACAGGGATGCTTTGTCTTGGGGCATGGTCCCATCCACAGGCCCTTGCACCACATGCTTCCGTCATACACACGTAATGTCATGCTGTGGTGGGCTGCAACCCACGTGTGTTCATGTTACTTTGGACATTTCAAATTTTGAAATCCACTAATACTAAAGAAAGTGGTCCAGAGGAGACCTGAGGGCTACACAGTATGCGCCATGCACATAAGCAGGGTGTGGAAACCAGCCTGCCCGTGATGTTAGGGCCCAGCATCTCCCTGAGTCTGTTGGTAGTTGCTGTTAGATGTGTACCAAGGGGGATCATTTCTGAGGAGGGAGACCACTGCAAGGCTGAAACTCAAGAGTTTGTGGCCAGGACAGGAGCTTGCAGTATGGCACTGAAACACTGTAGGGTGCAGGAGGCTGAGCGGAGCCTGCATCTAACACATCCCTCCTGTCTTACCTTCACATGCTCACTCGGTGTCTGGACTTCAGTACACTGTGTGTTTTCTTAACCAACTTTGTAAAATTGAAGCAGTGGTACAAGTGACCAATTTTTCCTCTGACTGTACTTCTGACCTGTTTTACGGAGGCACATCCAGTAACATATGTTTTCAAAGCAGCTGCCAAATTGAAATGTATTGTTTTATGGTTGTTAACTAGGCTTGCCAACATCAACTTCTATGAAGTATACTCTGGTCATAACATTCCTTCCACTGTGAATAATTTTGAAGATATTGGCCCCGCATTCAACTTCTCAGTTAAGGTTAGTAAATGTTTCTGGTTCTGGTTCGAGAAGCTGCCTTACCTCCTCCTGGTCCCAAAACTTAGTTGAAAAAACATTCCTGATTTCACTGTCTGATTTTGATGCTTTTGAATCAGTCAATTAAGAAAAAATATAACTGGAAATAGCTGGGGGATAAATGCTTACTGCACAAGTAGAATGGGAGAAGGATTGGTCCTACACTGTTTACTTATTTAGAAGAGAGTTAATGGTTAATTTTAGACGAACTTAGACTGTATTTTCACAGACCTTCTGCCAGCTTGATAAAACAAAACAAGTCTTTGCAGGCTTGGACTCTGAAACTTGAAGTTTGGCAAGGGTTAAGTGCTCAAACCAGATGCAAGAACTAGCCAGATCACAGCATTTATTACATAACTCAGAAAAACTGAGATCCAAATATGCAACGTGGAAGAATCTTAAATTATGTTCCATTTACATTCCTGTAACTGCTACTCCAAAGGACTAAATGACAGTCCTTATTGGCTATGACAGAATATTTGCTTTTCAAACCGTATTTCATGGAATTAAGAAGAGCTTTGCTAAGGAAACAGACAGGGACCTGAACCTATACAATACACTTTCTGCTTTATTATTGGCTTAATGTAATTACTGCCCTAGTACGTGTCTTTGTATAAAAAACACTGATGCAAAAGAAGTCCAATTCTTCCATAAATATCCACAATTTCTGATTTTCTTGCTGTATCAAATAACTTATGCATATGTAAGTATAGCTACCTGAATTAACTGTGAGTTATTTGCTTTGCAGATAACAACAGGAAGTATTCCAGTAAAGATGGCATCTGTAAAAATCTATCTTCCAGAACTGACTACCAAAGACAATCCACTGATGTACATAACTGCAGTCACTACAGATCAGGTGAAGAACTGAATTACATAAACTACTGTGTTTTGGGGTTTAATCAGTACCATAAACATCAATTATTTCCCTCATCATATGGCTGAGATTCAGAGAACCTATGCCCTTTCTCCTTGTCCCTTCCTCACAAAGGGAAGGGGGAGGTGGTCCACTAGTTAGCACCACACTAGTCTGTTACTTGGTAGATGTGGATTATCTTTGTGGTCCATGGCTGACTTTCCGTATGTCTCTGGAACCCTTCAGCTAGGTCCTTCTCCAAGTTCTGTGAAGGCTTTAGGAAAAGTGGAATTTTTAGATAGGAACAAACCCTTCAGGTCAGTGTAGGGGGAAAAATATTACCATAAGAGCCATTTAATTTTGAGCAAAACCACATACAGTCTCGTAGTTTCTGAAGTATCTGTGTTATATAATCTAGCCTTTCACAGCCACCATCTCATCCCAGAAATATATACTATGATGACTATAAACTCCCAAGTGTGATTCATCCAATTTCATTCCTGCCATCTTTCCTAGGCAAGGGGTGTTACTTGTCAAGCTCAGATAAATCCACTGCAAATAGGGAAAAGACCTTATTCTGCATCTTTCACGAAAGAGAACTTCAGAGCTTCCAAAGAACTGGTGAGTAAGACTCAGGGCTGCTGTACCACAGGACAGGAGCTCAGGGCTGATCCTTGCGAGCTCCCTGCTGTACCTGCGGGAAGAGCTGTGGTGGGGTGGCATTCCTCAGACACAGTGCAGGAGGGCAGACTATGGATGTTCTCACACGTCCTGCATCTGCCTTAGGAGAAAAGGTGCATGTTCTTCACAGCCTGCAAGCACCAGGTTTGCATGCACAGAATGGCAAAGGCAAGGGCAAAAAATCTGGATGTTAAGAGAACATTTATTAAAGCTTATTTTTAATGCATGCTCTTGCTTCTCCTTGCTGTTTCCCTGGGAAGAACTGTAAGAATGTGAAGTGCAGCACCATCGCATGCAAACTGGAAGACCTGATGCTGAAGGGAGAGTACTTTGTGAACGTGTCCACCCGAATCTGGAATGGAACCTTTGCTGCTGTGAGTACCAGCTGTGTCTTCTTGAAGGATCCAATACTCAAATATTGCCTAACCCCTGGTATTTTTCAAAGTTCAGTAAAGAGACCTTACAATCTTCAAAGACCTTCCTTTACTTTACATTGCTGTGTGTGTTTTTCCAGATTGAAAACTTGAATCTGTAAGTAAAATAAATTGTGAGGCTGCATAATGGAGCTGATAACCTTCAGTCCAGCACAAAACCTAAGAAAATGCTGTGATAATGTAATCTTCGCAGCTGAAAAAAACATTTTCTGCATCTGTTAAATCCATTCAAGGGGAACTACAGTATACAGAATACAGTATCGTCATAGCCTGGAAAATAATGTTGCTTTTAGCTTTTGAGTACCACAGCCTTCATAGTTATCATTTTAGGTAACAACAAAATATCAAAAGCCTTTCAATGCTGCCAGTTATATTTCTTAGAGAAGGTGTGGAAAAATATTTTAATTGATTTTTTGTTTTTATTACAGTTAGTGTTAAGGAAACAGTCATTGCTTAAAGACCTACAGGATGCTTAAAACTATCCATCAATAATGTCTTGAGTTTCCCATTTTAAATCACCATGTGTCCTCCAGGATATAACTCATCATGACTTACCAGACTTTTGAAATGAGACCGTGTTTGCTTCTTAGCTAGGCAACCAACCAAACTGTCTTGGAGTCCTGGGTTTGCCTACAGTGTCAGGAACATGACGCAGTCTCCTTAGTTTGTCTGGCGAGTCTTATGGCAGGTATTGACATTTAACAGCAGGGCTGTTGTCAGCTTTAGCATTCAGCTCTTAAAAGGAAAAGGTCAGGTTGATAATGTAATACACTTATGCAAGTGTGTGAAGGAAAGCATCTGTCTGTCTTTAAAGTTTGTATTTTTCAAATCAGCCAGGTCAAGACTGCTTGTTAGTGTTGTCAGGTATGCAGAAGCGGAGACCTGAACAAAAGGTTGCTGCCCTCGCAAGAAAGTGCGTGGAATTTGTTTACCAATGGGTAATGGGAAGGAAAAATCAGATGTTACAGTTTTCCTCTCATCTCCCGTTTTGGTATTGTCCTTTTGATTCTCAATGTTCAGTGCAAATGATCTTTCAAGCACTCAATAATGCACATTATCAGCCTTTTTCTTTAGGGGCAATCAGTCATTGTCCAACAAGGGGACAGCAGGCTTTCCAGTACCTGCTAAGCAAAGCAAAGAAAGACGTGTTTGGGAATTAACCAGGTGCTTTGAAGAGTGACTAAGTGGGTTTAGAAACATTTAGGAGCACAGGACAGACCACTTCAGCAGATGGCCAGAGTATGGGCATCCAGTGACCGTATGCTGCAGGGACAGCCACTTTGGTGTACATCAGCTGCTGCGGACCTATCTCCACGGTCCCTGCATCAAACCCTCCATACCTGGCCCTGCCACAGAGAAGTGGCTGGGGGGACGCAAAATGACAGAGCAAGCATTGCATTTGGAGCGGCTGGCGAGCGCCCCTCTGCTCCCGTGAACCTGGGGTTGTTCCCGGTGGTCTTGTAGGAAACAGGGCCGTCCATGGCCAGCGCGGAGGGAAAGGAGCACCGGTGAGCTGGGGTGCCTGCACAGCCGTGCTCCTCTGCCTTGCCACACCTCCACAGAGAGAAGCGGGATCTGGCACAAGGTCCCTTTTCAAATGGGACTTGGCTTGAGATTTTTGTCATCTCCTTTGTTTAAGCTGAGGGAGCGATGTCAGAATTTGAGCAGTGGAGAGGAACAGATACCAGTAGGAAAAAATAAATGGGGAAAAACAGAAGCATTGGATAGAGGAGGAGGCGGGGGGAGGGAAAGAACATCCAGTTTCCATCTCTTTCAAAGGCCAGATATATATCCCCATCTGTCTTTTGTTGCTGAGCTATTTCTCCCTTTCTCACTGTTATTTTCCCCCCCATCTCCACCCTACTAGCAGCAGTGACAGCTTTGAAATAACTATAAAAATGGATATATAATCAAATTCTTCTGTTTTGTCTGAACTATATGTTCAAGAAAAAAAGGCCAGTTCTCCAGTTTCATTTCTAGTAAGTGAGAATAGCAAAATTAAGTCATAGACATGTTAGGTTGGGACAAATAAAAAGATCATTTTAATTTTCTTAATACTGTGATTCTTTTTTCTGGTTCTGAAATCCTCATTTCAAAGCAAGAGAAATATTTTAGGATGTCTACATTGTAATCAATTTGCCACGTAATAGAGCTTTACCGTTGTTGTTTTTTTTAAACTTCTCTTTCAGTTAACTTTCCAGACATTACAACTCTCTGCAGAGGCAAAAATGGATACGCATAACCCTGAATTATTTATAATTGGAGAGAATAACCTAACTGTAAGTGATCACAATATTTTTTCAACTTCTCTTATCTTTTACTGTATTAAAGTGATAATATTTAATTTTCAGTGTCCTTTAGGACTACACAGCAGATTACAAACTCTAATGATATTTGGTTATGTTGAACTAATGTATCCTTCTGGCTGTATTCAACCTCCCTTAAGTTATTAAAAATGTTTTTCTTTCAGCCAACTGCTGTATAAACCGGACTTACTTAAAATCTGTAGATCTGAAATAGACTGTAGAACTATCAGCAAAACTCAGTTAGAAACTTGTGAAATTTGTTCAGCTTGCTGTTAATGAAAAGATCAAACTTTGGACTTACTTATGCAGTGGAATTAATTATTGTAGATAAATGAGCTCTGGGAATCATTTTTGCAAATCTGAATTACAGTCTTACTTCTGTAAGTGTATTTGGTTTGATGTTTCTAGACAGATGTTTGGCACAGGTCTCCAGCAAATACACTTAATCTCATTTGTAAAATATTGTGCAGTGTTTTCTGTATTTGGAATGGCTGTCATATGGACAATATGGACACAGCTCGTCTCAAGAAAAGACTCCAATCCATCTCTTTATTAGTGCAGGATCCTTCTCCCAAGGTCTCCATCTGCTACATACAAGCATAAACAACACTTGAATGCAGTTGTGCTCTGGGGTTGTTGTAATAAAAGTATACCTTGTTCTCTTGGCCTTTCTATAGAGGAACACTCTTCCATTTGCAGTACTAAGTTTAGATTTATTTTTATAGGATTTACCAGCCTGTTTTATCCATAAAAAGAACCAAGGCCATTGAGGACCAAAATGCAAGTTAGTAAAGGAATCAAATATCTGTAAGAATGTATAGCATAACCCATTCACAGGCAATGGAAAATTCAGTTAAATATGTACAAAGGCAGTTATCGATTGATCTATCTCAATTTGGAAATAAGACCATAATTCAGTGCTATTTTTGTCACTGCTTTCTCATGGGTCACTCCATTTCTTCTGAAGAACCTCTAAATAAATAAACCTCCAGTGTCTGAAGAAGCAAAGGGAATATATGTGTACTTCTGGGTGGTAGGATTCATGCAACTTAATATCTACATTAGTCATCCACATCAGAGTTAGCCCTTCTATAAACCCTAATCCATAGAAATTTCTGAGATGCAATTCATCTCATCTTAAAGATTATTCTTAAAATATGTAGCGTGAATAAGGCCCTAAAAAAGCCCATACTTCTCCATTGGAAGCCAAGGAACTATATTGTAGATATAACACTAGATGAGGTGAATCCCAGCTGTGGTGTCTTATGCACCACAGTTTGACTTCAGGGAAGGTGTTTGTTCTTAGGCATTGATTTACCTCTCCAGTGGTGCCACTTCACCATTAATCTAATGGAGAAAGCATTACTAGGCAAAAGGCACATACATATGAGATTGGCTCTGTAGTTTGGATGACCTGGGTTGCAGTGTAGCCAAATGAATTAATATTGCCTTGTGATGCCATGTGGGGAAACTGCTTAGGTATCTTTGCGTAAAAGCTTTCAGATTTTTTCCAAGTTGGAAAGGACTGCCAGCTGGAGGACCGAATGTTAACCTGCTATAACCATCATTATGGCCATTGGGTTAGAAAATACACAAAGCCAGGCTGCCTCGGTGAAATGAATACACATGGCCACACCTAGCACAACACTGGAGCCTTCCAGCAGAAACGACTTAAATCACTGAGATGTCAGTGCAGTGCAAGTTTCCCAGAAATCTTAGGATTAAATTACACCAGACAAATGCACTGAGCAAGCAACCCTGAGAAAGTAAACCAACGTGACTTCTTTTATCATGTTTCAGGAAGGAAAAAACCTTCATGCTAAATGCATGTCGTTCCAAGATCAAATCCAAAGATTTGACAGTTCATAAATATTACAGCAATGTCTCCCTGAGCAACTATGTTATACATAGCTATATATTTGGTTGTACCAAATATGGGACAGATAGGATATCACCTGAAAACTAACTTCCAGACACCATATGCTGTTCTGGGAGCTCTCTGGTATTGCTTGTAGCTCAGGAAGTATAGGTGTGCTAGGAACACTCCTGTTTGACCCATACATCTTACAGCAAATTCAAGCAGTCAAGCTCAGGAGAGCAGAGATTAACATCAGATCTAACAATTTGTTAGTGGTTTCCCAGCAGGTAGAAACAGCAGGCAGAGAGGGCCCAGCAGGAGGGGAGAAATTTCAGCAGACACAGTAAGTGCCCGATGGTGTCTGGCCCCCAAGATTAGTGTTGCCTCCTACAGGTGCCCATCACAGATAACAGGCTCTGACAATGCTGGGTTGGAAGTAGTTCCTCTCTGGCTGATGCAGCAGAAGTCTATTTTGAGCTGATGGGGCTCTACACCAGGCTATTCCCTGTAAGCATGTCTGGTTTACCTCGGGATAATGGTGTGTCTATGCACTATGGGGACAACTCTGAAAGACCTCCTGTTACTGGAGAGGCTGAAAGCTGGCAGGAGGAGATCGGTCCTTTGCTTCTTGTGTATGGCCAAGAGTGATGAGGGTCCCCAGTCCCTGCACCTCTGCCATGGTGGTGCAACCAGGTACCTGTGGACACCAGTGAAGGGGCTGTATTGCATGGTGTGTTCCAGTCATCGATTCTAGAATGTGTGCAGTCCAGCTATTGTTGATTAGTGAAGTAATTCCTTTATAAATCCTACTTCATGTGCAGTTAACATTAACCCCTAACACACAGTATTTGTGCTTTCAGATCCCAATTACGATAATGAAGCCAGATGAGAAAGCTGAGATACCAGTTGGTGTTGTGATCGGCAGTATATTGGCTGGACTCCTCTTGCTGTAAGCATTGGTTGCTGTTTTGTGGAAAGTAAGTAGGTGTTTATATTCTTAAAATCAGAAAGGTATAAATACATTTGGGCTATTTTCTTTGGAATTTCTCTTCTCTGGAGCTGAACAAAACTGCATATGCAGTTTGGTGGCATGAATAATACTGCATTGACACTGTGCCCTTGATGGGAGCATTTAGAAGGGCTTTAAAGAGCAAAGTTCTGAAATGGGTCCCTGTACAAATTGGCAACATGAAGATGATAAATGAGTTTCCAATGGTTCAAAACTGAAGCTGTGGCATTTACTTTTTTTCCTTTTGACACTGCCTTCCATAATTCCCCAGCTGGACTCTGAACTCCCATGATATTCCCAGTGGGCAAGGCTGGTGATTAGAAGCAAGGAGGGAGAGGATATACATGGAACAGACGAAAAGTGAAGAGAGAAGGGCAAGGACAAAAAGTCATTTGCAAGGGATACCTAGATTAAGGGGAGAAAAAAGTTCTTCTGTGCGCCAGGGCATTGGTGGCTGAAGGTCTCCTTGGCACACCAAGGCAGCATGGAGATACTTGTATCCTGACAGGCGGACAGCTGGCTACTCAGCCCTGCTGCTTTGGCATTTAGTCACACCAGGGCAGGAGTTTAAGGCCCAGCTCCTTTCACTTTAGAGTTAGGAACTGCCTACAAATCAGTGTGTGTGCACATGTGCATTTCTTCCATCACACTATTAAGCTTAGCTGAGAAACGTATCTATCTATGACTGACTGCGATGTGGTGTTATTTTAATACTTCTCACAGCTTGGCTTCTTCAAGAGACAGTATGAGAAAATGACACAGGATATAGAAGATGTCGATGAAATTACAGAACTCACAAAGGACAAAGACTGAGAAACATGAGTTTTGTGGATAAAGAGAGGAGATCTGAGCCACCAACAGTAGTGATCCAGTCGGTTCTTCAGCTGGAGTGCCTTAAAGCGTAGTAACATTTAAACATTTTTAATGAAAGCGTCTTTTTATAGATGAAAATATTTTACAGATTCTACTCTATTATAAGAGTAACTGCAGGACAGTTTGGTTTTTTCAAAAATGATTTATAGTGCCTTTTCTTGTAAATTTTTGCCTTTCAAGCAAACTTAGCCCTTAGAACTGGCAGGTCCGGAGTTTACAGTAACATATTGTGCCAGCAACCCTTCTCCTGATCCACTGCACAGTGAAACAGAGCAATTTATTTCAGATTATTGTGGAACAGCATCAGTTCATAATTCAGTTGACAAGTACCATATGTGTAAAGGACATTTTCTATTAAGTTGATGATGAATGTGTGGTGAATACTGCTTCCAGACTGGGAGAAGAAAACTCATTTTTTCATTGACTAGCTCCATCCTTATTGTTTTAGGAAAATAAATTGCACCAGCAAACCTTTGTTTTAACTAATCTATAAAGTGGGAACTGTGTATGAAGATGTCTGTCTGGGTGCTACAGGATAACTGGATAGGCAAACGGCTCCAAAAGTTCACCGAATTCCTTGCACTAAGGTCACAACTAAATTACTGAAGTACAGTGTTTTGGTGAAATATTGCCAAATGGCATGTATAACTGCCTTCTGCATACTTTCTCTCCAAGAAGAAAATATTAATTGCATAATCACTTACATGTTCTCTGCAATGTTACGATTATTTTTCAAATCTTATCTTGAGAAGCACTAGCACTACTGTTACACTGCGCTTCATGCTTGCAGTCCCTCTGACGTCAGTTTGGTTTTTGATGTAAATAGGGAAGATGATCAAGATCTTGCCTTTAATTCTGTACTGAAAGATTTTGCAAGACTAAGAGCATGAAGTGATCTAAAGGGGATGATGACTGAGGAAGTATGCACATTAGGACAGGGGATAGTGAAGATCTAAGCTCTGTAAACTGTTTACTGCACTTGTTTCTTTAGCATCTCAGTGCCTCCAGGAGACCAAAGTTCAGTATGACCTCCTTACCTGTCACATTATATTTGGTTCCACGTGTTCATGTCTTGATGAAGTTAACTTATGTTTTGTACAGTAAAGTACTGTAGCGCTCTGGAAGGAGCTCTGAGCACAACACTTGGGTGTCTCTGTGTTGGTTAGACACCTCAAGTCTATCACATGCTGTTAATGCTGCCTGGTTTTAATGAAAGCTCCGTCTTAAAAAGGCCCATGCTGTAAGACTGGTAAAAGTCAGGGGAACAAGCCTCTTGGCTGCCTTTCTGTCTCATGGCTGGCAGTTATAATTGACTGTGAGAAAAGATGAGTGTGTTGTCATGCCGTGCAAGTGAGATTGTTTCCAACTCAAGGTGACTTACTTGAAGAGTAAGACACGTTTTCTTTCCCCCAAAGCTAGACTGTAATTATCCTTAGGCAACTTTGAGATTATTTTCTGAGAGACTCTTCAAAAACTAGGCTTGAGCACATTTGAAAGTTTTACTGTCTTTTTTAATCAGTCAGGAGCCAACCACCTCTTTGGCAAATAACAGCTTCATTTACAGTGACAGCTGGATTGTGCTCAGTGTAGTTTTATACGTGTTTTGGATTTATTTTGTATCTATGAAATGTTATGGTTTGGGGTGGGGGTTTTTTTAACATTCTGAAAAACAATCCAGATTCTGATCTTGAGTGTCAAACAAGATTGTTGCCATCAGCTGAGTTTGTAACCAAAA
>VXAK01014345.1:0-11885 GCA_013399435.1 Arenaria interpres | reverse complement strand
TTCAAATGAAGCTAACTGTGGGGTTTTGGATGATCGTTGAGCAGTATAACACATACTCTGAATAAAGATGAGAAAGGGCATTAGAGTGTTCAGTCATGATGCTAATGTAAAAACGCTTTGATGCCAGCGCAAAGCACAAGTTTTATCCGATAGAACCTCGGATTTTTTAAAGTGGCTGGTATGGAACTACCTGGATAAAATTTGGTCTGGATAATCTAAATATTTAAAATATCAAATTTATTATCTGTCATTATGGAAAAAAAAATTGTAGTGTCCAAAAGTCATTGCTTTCTGCAAAAGCCCCAAATTGGTGTAACAAAGTAGTTGTAAGGGTGAAGAGTTTTGAATGCTATCAAACCTACAAGTCGTGTCTCTGGTATTACGTTTAAAAAGATAAAATGTCTGTCTTGTATCTAGCCTTTTACTTGGTCTGTATGCTTTTTTTCCTTCTTTTGTAAAACACTTAGTACAGAGAGACATGAAATGCCTGCAGATAAATAATGCAGTGTTAATTTATATTCCCAGATTTTATTCCTGGCCCTCTGATTATCATAATGTGTAAGAATTTGGAACATTGCACAAGGTAAGAAAAATTTCACAATATGGATTTGCTGAAGCCAATGAAATTTCACAGGATTCACTTGTGATCTGTGAGTGCCTGATTGAAATAAAACCAATTTTTTTACCCACCAGTTCAGAATTTGGGTTTAGAGGCAGACATTTGTCATATCAGATTACAGATTGCAGCTATCCTATCGATTCTTTGTAATCATTGTAGCTGTTTTGCTCATCTTGAAAATTGAAGTTTTGCTGTAGTTTTTACAGTATTTCAGATCAATGTCTTTACCAACCCGTGGGGGCACATACGGCACAGTTGTGATATTCTGCAAATGACGGTCTAGCTTAGGTTTAATTTCTAGTTAATTCTTTTGCTATCTGTCAAAGTATTCCAGTCGGCTTGCCTTCAATCTTTTCCTTACACTTAAGATATAAAGAACATATAGCTGATTCTGTAGAAAACTGGGCTTTTATTTAAACATCCTGATTAATTCTACACTTAAAATTTAGCATTTTTGAGTAACAGAGTCAAAAATGCATACAATTCTATAAACTTTCCAAGGAGAGAGTGGCACAAGAGACACTAGGAGTAGATCTGTGCTGACCCTAGCCAGAGGGTTGCATCATGCCGTGTTCCTGTACCTATGTCCTTGCCATCTAGGTAAGACCTTTGCCCACAGTTTGCAGATGTTCACCATCATACAGGCAATGCATAAAACTGAATCGGTATTCTCATTGGAAGTATTGTATGCTTTTCACTCACCGGTTTCACACGTTTCCAGAAAAACATGGCTAGATCTTGACTGATAATGTCTTCCACTGGGGTTGGTCAGACTAGAATTACTTCCGTGAGGCTATATGCCCTGTGCATATTCAGCTCTTCTCTGTGTTGGCTGACAACTGAAATGCTCTCTTTGTAACTAAGAAAGGCATTTTTTCAAAAAAAGTTATATTCTGTGGAAATTTTTCCAAACCTTGGAAAAGAGTTGTGTGATTAGTTCTGAAAGCAAATTACTTGATGACTTTTACTTTTTAATATGAATCAATAGTTTTAATGAGGGAGATAGATTGTAGCTGTGTAGTCAAGAATTAGTTCCGTTTTGTACTTCAAATTTACATTAAGAGCCACACTATATCCTGGCACCCAACAAGGAAATTCTGTCTGCAACTATGTAATACAGGATTATCCACACTGCAAGCAAATAATGAAGGCCTGTCTTAAACAAACTGTCCAAATTCTGTGTGCAAAACGGAGACGCTAATGTTTCTATGGCTTTGTTTTGACTAAAAGTTTCATTTTCTGTTATATATAACAGCACACATATCCACATGAGGGCACCAGCTGACATCTTATTCTCATACCAATTTGTAGTCTGTTTCTGAAACAAACTTGTCAATCAGTGGTCACTCCATCCTTATACTTAGAGAGCTAGAGAAAAGGTTGAACTGTTCCCAAATTTGGTTTTATTCTTTTTTCATTCTCAGGGTAGCAATACTTTTACTTTCCCCAAACTCTACATTCAACAGAAATCTGGAAATAAACTTTAATCACATAGAGACATGGGGACGTGAAGTTCTTAAAAGAAATAAAATTAAAATTCTTTCTAATCTGGCTGCATAATGTAATGTAAGTGAGCTCTCATTAAAATTGGTAAAGTTTATTACTTCTTATCTTCGAAATAAGAACAGAAATCCAAGGTTTTAGCCTCATTTTTATTAAATCCACAAAAATATACAGTCAACACACATTCAATTTGTAGAAGTAATACAATCTTTTTTTTTTTTTTAAATCAGAGAGTAATTGATGCTCTATTCTTGGTTAGGCTGAGGATTCAGGACAAAGATTGTCCACTTCCTTTCCCTGCTGAATTCCAAGAACTTTGACCAATCTAAATAGAGTACAGCAATTATCGCATTTCCTCTCCTACCTCCCAAAGTGCCAGGCAACAGAAACTGTAAAGGCTTGGAGCGTCCTTCAGGGGCCAGCAGACTGCATGCTCTGTGGAGGATGTAACGATGTATTAGCTAAATAGGGAAGGTTACACCAAGCAGACTGTGGGGTGGTTTGATGGAGGTGTCTGCATAAAGCGTGAAGTCATGTAAAGGATATTTTTCATTGAAATCAACTGGACAACATTTTAAAGGAAAGAAAAACTTGTCAGGAACTTCCAAAACACTTTGGAGGGCATTCACAAAAGCTGTTTCAGCCTAGTGAGACTAATCTCCCTAGGACTCTAAGCAGCGGAAACCCATAGGCTTTTCCAAAGAGTGATTCAGAAGAACCAAATTAACAACTTCTCTGACTTGCCCCTGGCCAAAGCCTGTTTCTCCATTGACTGTTGGGGTGGTCTGGAGAAACTGGCCTCTTGGGGCTGGCCTTGGTCCTAGTGAATACTCTCTCCTAGTGACAGAGAAACAAAATACCATTATTTAAATATTAGAGATATCATGGTATAGTATAGTCCTTTGGAGTGGGGAAAGCCTAGGAAATTTTTTTCTCAGCAGAAAGGCACAGAGTTGGAGAAGTCAGAAAAGGTGTTGAGCTGAAGACTTATTCAGGACTGTCTTTATTACAACGCAGGTACTTAAATATAAGGATGTTTCATAACATAAGAATACACATGAACATTGGAGCAGACATCAAAATTTGTGAAGATGTGAATCTACTGGAAATCCTGGTGGAAAACAGTGACTTTAAAGAATCTTTAGGTTATGTTTTCTAAGAAAGAAATGGTAATTTGGAAGGACAATATCCTCCCTTAAGCACAGCGATTTAGTCTTGCAATATCCACAAAATTACTCTAGGTCCATAATTCTCAAGTGACTATATTTGGGAAAGAGGAAGAAGTTAATATCTGTTATATCCTTCCCTGCATTGCCTATGCCCTGACAAAGAAAAGTTCTCCCATGCGCAAGTGTTTCATGTCCCCTAAATACAAACTAGATGCATGCTAGAAAATGGTAAGGTATTTGTGTATATGGACTGGTAATTTGGGGTATTGTTTTGGCATCAGTGCTATGTTAAGTGATTTTTTTTTTTCTTCAGATATTACCAAGAAAAACACAAGAGAATATTATTGGATGCTTGTTTGTTACAGACCCCAGCAAATATCTCAGTGATAAGTGTATGTCAGGAGAAGGGCGGAGGGAAATGAGAGTTGGTTGGTTGTCTTCTTGTACTGTTTTTTTTTTTCCAAAGGAGAAATTTTAAACTTTTAAACTTTTAAGGGGGAATAATCAGCAGAGCCAGTTAGTGTTGTAAGTATTAGAATAAAAGAGGTTCTGGTTGATCCATAAAGTTCTTGTTCGTGTATCTAGAAGACTGGAATAGGTGAATATATATTCATCAGCTGAAAAGCCTGACGCCTTGAAGACATTGGAAGATTCCTTAAGATTCTGGATAACTGATTTTAACATAGGTCAGACCTCAACTTAGCTCAAGATAGCTGATAATATAGGAGAAAAGAAAATTTCCATGTCCTGAAGGAAGATGACAAAGCTAATGATTCATAACAAGGAACCTGAGACTTCAGGCGGCACACTGAGACAACAGAAATAATCCTGAGGAAGTAGCTTTGTTGCTGACTAAAACCCTGAGAGGGTGGGTGCCCTAAGCACTATAGGAGTGTTCATACCTGGGGGGAATTGTGAAGCTGGTAACACTCTGCATTTGGTGCGTGTGAGTCACAGCCTCTTGAGTCTCAGTGGTACTGACAACTCAGAGGAGATTTTGAAGGCATCGCAAGAACTACAACAGCTAAGATAAGGATGAAAAATAAAGGCTATGAACTGAAGCTGTAGTGCAGAGCAGTGGCAACACTGGCTAGAGTAGCAGCGACTTCTGTGGGAAGCTTCTGCGCTGAGGTCTGTCAGAAAGGATGGGAGTTGTTTGACCTAATTTCAGCCATCCAAGGGTTATTTAACCAGCCTAAATTTGTTGCCTAGGCTTCTCCTATACTTAATGAAAAGGTAGAGGCATCTCCAGAAAGTGATTCAGGTCTTTTACATCAGCCAAGTTTTGATGCTTATCCTGGCTAAGGTGTCTGCTGTCTAGAGGCAGCTGTGGAGCTTCACTGACTATAGAGGGATCATCTGTGACTAGATTAGACACCTAACTTGTAGACAGCTGAAGTTAAGTGAAATAGTCCCATCAAGCTGTAGGTAGTATTGTGCATTTGCAGCTCATGTCCAAATAATGGCTTATAACTCTAAATAAGAAAATTGTAATAGTTGAAACCTTTCTCATATTTAGTACGTGGAAACCCAGGTACTACAAATGACAACAAAATAACGCCACCACAGTTGGCACAGGAGAAAGCAGTGATGTAGATGAGCAGTCCAGATGCATAGTCATGCACATGCAAACAAAGAATGCAGGCTTTGAACACGCAATAGGAGTCCTTGTACGACTCTGTGATGAGTCTGGATAGAAATAGAGAAGTTGTAATGACTACAGAGGTCATGTGTGGTGTTTTCTTCTCTTAGCAACTCTCCCGCTAATAGACTTTCAATGAGTGCATGGATCTTCCTGTATACTTTCTCTTCCTTAGTCTTTCAGTTCACAAATGGAGTAAATTGCTTCAAATGGACTATTTCACAAACTGAATCCAAATATGTGGACAACGTGACAGTTGTGTGATACAAGCCATAAAATCTCCTTAAAGTCTTCTGCTCTTCTAGTGCTGTATTTGCAATAATGCTATTTGATAACTAAAATGAAAATTAACAGAAAAAACCCAACAACTTCTTTATTAAAAGAATAATCCTTCCCTGAGCAGAAGCACTGACATGTTTTCCATGGATTAACATGTTGACTACTGGATATCTCTACCATGGAGATCAAGTACAGGTATGATTGGTAAAGATATTAGGGCAAACTGCAGTTATGGCAATTTTTTTTCAACTGCCAGGTAAAACCAAACATTTGCTAGTGTAAATTATGGTGTTACTTTGTTTGGGTTTTTTTAGCTCATGGCACATCCCAGTTGGTTTTCCCCAGCACCTTTCAACTGAAGGCAGTCCTCTGGCTTCCCCTTTCTTAGTCTGGACTTCTCTTGGCCTCCTCAGTTTTTTATTTTTAATAAGTATTTATACAGTGTTATTCAAGAGATACATATACCCACAGCCAGGGAGGTGCAGCATCTTTTTCCAGGTAGCGTCAGGACGGGGACATGCTTCGTCCTGGCTGGTGTTTGCTCTGAAGGACAGATGGCAGCAGCCCTTTCCCTGCCGACCCCTTGCAATGTGTCTAGGTACACTGGAGAATGCTTCAAGAGCGTGGTAAAGGTAGTGCCCCTAGCAGCTTGAGAGAAGCCCACTTTGTACTGATGTACAGTAACTTTACAGCGCTCTGGGAATTGCAAACCAGGGTCTTTTTTAGGGAGCTGATGTCCCTCAATCAAGTTCTGCAGGACTGATACAAATGGAAAGTAAATATTGATAAAAAGAAAGAATGTCACTTTGCCTTTCCGTTTTAGGCTAAGGGGTAAAACCACTACTGGTATTCAGGTTTTCCTGGCTGGCCAGAATTTATAGCTAATCCTAAGAATAGTCGTTGTCACTTCCTCTTAAGCCTATATATCTAAACAGTGAGAAGCAAAAATAGCTGGAAAGTTTGAAGCACACCATGTCTGCTTAATACATGCAGTGTGGTATCTGCAGGCTTGAGTTTCATGCTGCTTTATGTACTTTCTAGAATGAGTACATTTACAGTCTGTTTTGAAGAATTTTCACTTACACATCTTGTCAAAATGCGTAATACCCTTAAAGTATTGCAGATAACCAGTTGGTGATTACCCCTTTTTTGATAATGAGCAGATACACTTCAATCAGCCTGATGCTAATGATTACTGGCCTTGTATATGAAAAGGTTAGCAAAAGCATTTGTTGCTGTGGTATGTACACGTGTTGCACATCTAATCCTAGCAATTTTAGCTAGTGTAGCCAGCCTCCCCATCAGATGTGGTAACTGCGGAAAGCCTTCTAGCCCCAGCCAAAAAAAACTTTGCAAAGAAACTGTATCATTTCCCCATGCAGCTGCACGGACATTGGTGCCAGCTCAGGAGAGAAGGTATGGGTGGGAACAAGCAGTGGGAAGGTGGGATCATTTATTTCAGCAGCAGTGTGGGGTTTATGCCAAAATAAACTGTTCATCGGTCTACTAGCTAAGGGCTGCCAATATAACAATGATATGTAAGTAGAAACACACACTGATAAAGTCTTTTGTTAGTCATTCATAAATTTAAGAACAGAAAAGTGAACCCAGATTTCAGAAGAATTTAGGTGTCCAATACCAGCATGTGATTGCTATCTCAATATTAATTCAAAAAAGAAATAGTTTAAAAAAATGTGCATAAAGATGGGCATACTATTGTCAAAGAAATGAAGGTGCAAGCTAACAAAGTTGAGTGCCTTTCATCTGCTGTTCATGCACGTCCTCAGCCTACCTATACAGCTGGGGTCAAGCTGCTGGTACCCCCAGACACCCTCAGGCCGTGATTGTGGGCAGACATAGCAGGAGCTCCTTGGAAGTAAAATATTCCTATATTTCGAGAATAAGTCTACACCTTGATTGGTTTACCAAATTAAAAACTCAGAAGTGATTACTTGAACTAACGAAGTGATATTTGAAGTTACGAGGAGAAATCTGTAGAATATCAGGTAACCTCCTACCATTAAGTGAGAGGCAATGGATTACTCAACTAATCTGGAAGAAAGCTTTCCCTGTAAAAGTAAACTCTCCAAAGTAGAAATTGATAGGGAATTTCCTTTGGGCTCAGTACTCAGGTCTCAGACCTGGGAAATGAATGTGATCTATAACAAACCTAATAGTGGCTCAAATGCTACACAGCCTCCTCCAGTGACCCCAAGGTAATCATTCTTTTCTTCAGTGCTTCTGTTGCTACTTATCCTTTGGTAAAAGGTTCTTTGGAGTGCTTCTGGGACCTAGGGAAAATGTCTCTTTTTAGCTCTTTTTAGCTTCTCCTGAGCTCCCATTTCATTTTCGCACAGCTCCAGCATCAGTCCAATTTAAAACTGGTCATGTCCAGTTTTAACGTCTTTATTACTAAGATTGAATGATGTACACACACATAAAAAATAATATGGTTAGTGAGAGTCCGCAGCTTACTAGCCTATAGTAGATCTGAGCTTTTGCTTAGGATCTTTCCCTTGGATTTGAACAGAGAGAGAATGGAGCTTTTTGTGATTTCTTTTCCAAAATGTTGTTGCTCAATGTAGTGATGCTTTTTCTATGCAGCAAGATGAGTAGGAGTTGTTAGTTAGACAAGTTAGTTTTACAAACTAGCATGTGTGTAACAAGGGATATAGTGTACGTGAGGAACTGTGGTTTGGGAATCACTTCTACAGTTCATTTTTTTACTCTCTTGGTATGTGACAATCCTGGTTTGTAGGCTCACTTGGGATGTCAGAGATTGTGAAACTGAAAGTAATAGGGCCAGAATTAACTTCAGGTAATTGCTGACTGTTCTCAATATCATTTATACCTCATGTGTACCTGTTTTAGCTTTTCACAATTCTCTTTGATCTAGCAGAGATAAAGAAAATTTAATGCTTGGAGCAAATTACAGCACAACTTTAACTATACGTACAAGCTGTGAAGACTTTTCACCTTGGCATTGCCTTTGTATGTTATTGAACAGATTTGTCTTTTTACATCTTTTCAACTACAGATCTTTCTTCTCTTCAGGAGGCTAGGGCAAATTGTAGCATGTTGCTTTTGGCAGCTCTGAAAGAAAATTCATGTCCTTGGATTCAAAGACCAATATTAAAGGACTGTATATAGATATGCCATATATTACCAGCCCTTGAATGAGACAGAGCAACACCTTCAAGAAGTAAAACCTGGGATAGAAAAGCAGAATAATATCTTCCTTTTGAAGACTTTGCATTAGTACTGTTTCTATGTATTCATCTTGGAACTTCTTCAGCTCTGTCTTGACTGACCACTGTTGAAAATGTTTTATTATTAAAGTCAGACTACTGGGCCTTCAGAGACATTGCTACAGTTTAGTAAATGTGGAAGAAGGTATCTCTGCTTTAAGTATTGGAATATAAATGGGAAAAATAGTGTAAATTATCAAGAACAAATTGTACTTCATTCTGCTGTAACTTAAGTACTTCAAAGTAACAATCTTTTAAATTAAATATTTTCCAGTGAATAAGAGTTTTCACAGTACTGCTAGCCTAAAAGGAAACTTTAAATATGATTAAAATACATAAAATTATGCTAGTAAGTATCCTTTTTAAGACCAGTTTATATAATTTATTTGCCATGAAGACTAAAGTGGACTAGATCACCATGATCTTAAAGCTTAAAAATATGTCAAGCTGGAAAGGGGTCATGAGAGGACAAAAGTCCCAAGCAACAGAATCTGTTAGCATTCACAGAGGGTATGACACTGAGAGGTGTTCTGAGGAAAACCAAATTACTCAGATGCTTTGGCCACACTATTAAGTAAAGCATATATATTTCTGCAGAAGAAACACAAGTATAACACCTTGTCTGTAGGTGAGAAATCTGAATGGATATTCACTGATGTGTGCTTGTCACTGACATCTGTTGCAAAACTCTCCCTGAACTTGTACACCTTGGTCATTGATGTGTTGGGAATTCACTAGCCTTCCCAAGAGCAGGGGATGACCAGCTTCATTTCACTGAGCAGTCCGAGGGAACTACAGTTCTTCTGGTGGGACAGAGAAATTTGCAGAGTATATGACTGGAAAATAAGTAGGTATTGATAATATGCAATTATACATATTATAAGTTTTGCAACTATTTCAAGTTCAGTACTTTTACTTGGTAAAATTTGCAAGTGGGTAGTTCTCAGACTGCTTGCTTTAATTGTTGACATGTAACAACAGTGTTGGCCATTACATCAGTGTTACACTTAGTCATGGGGAAAGAACAGGATAGTTGCCATAAACAGTCTCTGGAAACAGGGATCAATGGCAGAATTGATTTAAACTGACCCTGACAATGAATTGGTCTCATCACAGGGCTCTGCAACCAGGGCCCATTAAAATAGTCGTTTGTTTTCCTTGCTGTTTTTGAGACACTGAAACTTTGTCAGCCTTGAAATGGAATGAACTGCCAGGAGTGTAGTTGTTTTGAGTAAATATTCCCAGAATTTCAACACACCATTGATAGCAGTGACGTCTCTTTTTATGTTTGTTGTCCTAATTCCAATACACAGCGCTGAGTATAAAACACAAAACTGTAGGTTACTCTGCAACAGATTTAGGCAAGGAAAACAAAAATCTCTATAGCTTTGTTATATGCCCCTTTTATTTTGATTTTGCTCTGGCATCTCTAGAGTTTCCAGCTAAACCAGTTTCTGAAGAGGCTGCTCTTCCAAGAATAACGTTCTCAAAGGGTTAAAAGGGAGAATAATAATTCTGTAACATGTCTTTTTAAAGTTTCCATAAAAAAACCCCAACTTTTTCATCTCTTCCGGGAAAGGATTAGGCAAGAGTTGATTTTATTTTTTTATTTTTTTTTTACTTAGGGAGCAAGCACTGGACCTCTCAATCAGTTCAAGATAATTGGACACCTTCTATTACTCTCTGAATTACACCTTGATGATGCTAGAGGAAAATATTTTCACAACAGGGTTGGGCAAGCTCTGGAACAGGTGGTCCAGAAGGAATGGGAAGTCTCCACTCAAAACTCAACTGAACAAGGCACTGAGCAGCCTGACCTGCAGAAAGTAGTTCTGCTCTGAGCCCATGCTCGAGCTGGGCAATGTCCCAAGCTCCCTTCCAGTGTCAGCTCTTCCATGAGTTTGCTATTTTGAGGACCTCCGCAGAAAGTGCTCATTTCTTGAACCCTTGTACTTCCTATGCTCAGGACCACACATTTATTGCCATCTTGAACTTGTCAGCCCATAAATGGGCCCTTACTAATCAGTAAAACAAAATAACTGACTGTGGAGGAGAAAATGAGAAAGAGAATTTTTACAAATTAAATGAGTATTTAAAAAGTGGGACATTTTTCTTGGGAACTTAGGTAAGAACTGAATAATCTTGGTCACTAATAATAGCAGGTAAATTTATTTTCAGAAAAACTGCCTATATAGCAGCCTAACACCACTTTCTTGAATGGGGTTAACACTGATCTATATATTCTTGAGATCAGAACAAGTTCATTGTTTCTTAATAGTCTGGATGCCAAAATACTTCTGTGTACTCACTGTTCTGACTGCAGTTTCACATGCACAATGGTATTAAATGTTTGCTATCAGCCCTGAGACAGAAGAGAGCTCAGCAACTTCATATTTTTATTCAGCTGAGGCACAGTCTAGATTTTGGCTTTCTGTCCAGGTGTTGGGTTTGGAGCACAAAATGCTCATCCACAGCTGGAACTATCCCAACATTCAGGGCTCTTCCTAAACAGATTTTTTTTCTCAATCCGTCAGGTTGCAAACTGCTCAGTTGCAGAAGATGTCATTGTATGTCTATCTTCCTTGGAGAGTAGGAGACCTGGTTCCACAATTGGACCCATTTTTATGGGTTTCTTTCAGACCTCTCAACGTTTCTTTCTTGCTGGACGAGTCTCTGGGGATGTAAGAAACAAAGACTGGCACGTTTTTTGCCTGTAGTGCTGAGCAGCATTGTGGCTTCTCTGGTTACCATATGTCCCAACACGTAAATCCTTCATCCATAAAAACGCCATTCTATGATTCTATGAAATGCACGGTGCCAGCTCATGCAACAACATGCACTATGCTACTGGCTGAATAAAAGTGTCACACGGGATTCAGCTGCATCACTTTCTTGCCTGCAGGTCTACACTTTTCCCTCTCATTTTCCCTCAGTTTTATGCATGTAAAGTTTGTGGGGCATGAGCTGAATGCAAAGGTCTGATTCACCCCGTTGAACTGAGGGACTTAAATTAGGAGCATATTTGCCCTAGGCTACCTTAATAGTCTCTTAAAAAGGAGAGACATTTTCACGAGGGAGTTAGAGGAGAGCTGAATAACACTCTGGAAAGATTTTCCCTTCTCTTTCAAGAGGAAGCTAACAATGAATAGATTCCTGATTAAGTTACCTGGCCAGTTGGCTGGGGTTAGGTGAGATGAAACCAGCCAGAGTACAAACACTAGCAAGGCTTGCCTAATCCCAGACAGTCCAAGCAACAATCATATTTTCCTGTCAGCCCCTCAGACCTCACCTGTTTAACCTTTCTTCTGTCCATCAATTATCATATACCAGTGGCACTCTCCTTACTAGGAATGTGTGGGCTCCTACCCTACAATACTCCATTCCTCTTTTATAGAGGGGTTGGCAACAGCAAGCTACCTGGCATG
>VXAK01014344.1:12281-23921 GCA_013399435.1 Arenaria interpres | reverse complement strand
CCCTTCACAGCTGTCAGGAGAAAATATATAACAAAGAAGCTATGTAAATAATAAGTCCAAAGAGTCCTACAGTCACTTAAGGAACAGAAACAATAGAAGACATTGCTTCTGGTTCACGTAATTAAAAAGTAGTTTAAGAAAAGGTGTCCAGGTGGAGAAAGCAGCCTGAAATGCTGCAGAGAGTTCTAGTTACAATGTGAGAGGACAGAAAATAATAGATTTGGAAATGAAATCAAATCTGTAAACGCATTAAGTGCTTCACCTTTAAAGAATAACAACCTCATTCCTTGTGTCAAATCAACCTCCCTCAAAATATAAATTCCAGTCCAGACACATAGTCCTGACTAAAAGTTCAAGGACCCCATCCCTGAAACATGGTAGGTTATCACAGAATCACAAGATTATTGGGGTTGTCAGAGACCTCTGGTATTGATCGAGCAGTCACCTGCTCAAAGCAGAGCCAACTTCAAAGTAGATCAGGCTGCTCAAGAGTTCCAGTTCCGTTTTGAAAATCTCCAGGAGCCTCTCTGGATAATACAGCTTGGTGTTTGAACACTTGCACCTGGATTATTTTTTTTTCCCTTTTCTCCGGTCAGAACTTGCTTTGCTACAGCCCATTTTCAGAGAAGAGCATTATTCTGTCTTTTCTGTTACCCCACTTTCTGTAATGGATGGATGACACTGCTTTAAAAAGTCACAGATTGTGCATGCATGTAGGCAAGTTCCGAAGATCCTTCAAGTAAGAGACAGTATTAGGTCTCCCTGCCAGTGGGAAAGGTTAACTTCTTTCCCAGCGCCACCACAGGCAGAACTGGATTTCTGCTGGATATTTTACAATCATCTTATATTAATTTGCCAAGCAGAAAATATTACACTTCCCTCCCAAAATGCCCTGACGTCCTCTGCCTACTGTCTTTTCAGGTGATATCAGTTCACTCACCACTGAAGAAGTTATTCTTTTTTCTTCACTTTCTTTATACTACCCAGCCATAGCATATAAAAGTCCATCTTTTTTCCTCAAGAATTACAAAATGATATTTTTTGAGTCTCGTTTGATCATGATTATTTGTACCTGAAGTCATTTCAGTACTGCCCTGGAACATAGATGCAGTTGGCATAAGTTTTTCTCACAACACATGGCAAGATAGACTTGGCTTTGGTGTTTCTGATTTCCCAGCTTGCTTGTTTGACTAATTAGACGTTGGGTACTGTAGATGATTTTGAAGTTGTTTATTCCCTGTCTAACGACATTACATGTGTCACAGCAACTGGTAATGTGAGGCACTCAGTTTAGGAGATATATAGGGAACAGCTGGGGTTAGCCACTGCCAGTCTACAGAGAGCCTTGTTTTCTCTTTACTCACAAAAACTGCTAGAAAGGGAGAGAAAGAAGGAAAAAAAGCAGTAACATATTAACACTCAAGCATCCATTACATACATTGTTACTATCTGTTTAATATCACAGAGGGTAGACAAAGGCACTAGCTCTCATTCTGTGCATCTTGACCTATCTTTAGTTCTGCAATTTTGGCTTGCAACATTTTATTCCACTTTGGGCAATACCTACTTTTCTTTTAAGTTTCTAGGAGATATTCTAGTAAACTGTAACCAAAAATAAATAGATAGTTTTGCAAAAAAATGATAGCTTTGTGCTTTCCAGTGGATTCTTGATTTATTTCATACCTCTCTCCTAAAGTAGTTTCATATTCCAAATGATCACATCTGGCAGCTTCCCAGGTAAAAGAGCCCTGACAGCTCAAAGACGCATGACGAGGACATTAATATTCATGCTGTGTTTTGCCCTTCTCATTTGTGTACTTAACTCTCTGAGACACAAGGAGATCCATGGGGACCACTGATGTGGGAGCTCCAGCCAGTTGGGCATCAGGACTTCATTAAAAAAAAAGAGAAGAATGCAAATTTTAGAAGCACAAGTCCATTCTTGCCCTTAGAGAGGTTTATTAAATAATAGCTAGCAAACATCAGGTGGGACTGTATCCTGCCAGCTGCTGAAGCCATTGACTTTCCTAGCTTTAATCCAGAAGAAAGTGATAGGTTTGTGCTACAGCTTCTGGAAGATACTTGAGAAATTGTAATGCAGTGCTTACAGACATCTATAAGGAGGAAAATGAAATATGCTGCACTTTACAATTAAAAGTAATCCATTGGTAATTCTGCTTTTTTAGCCATTAGAGGTTACATTTGATGAACTTAGGGTGTATACGTTTAGAAAAGGAGATTCCAAGACACATATTCTAAATGAAATTTTTTAGAAAATATTGTATTGATTTTGTTAGATTTTTTTAAAAAATATACTCATAATATTATAAATGAGAGAAATAATTGCTGGAACAATTGCTGGAAGCTAAATTTATGTGTGATACTATTAGCATTCCCAAAATTGATTCTTGCCTCTTCCATATCTTCAGGAATCTCTTTTGTTATGCTCTCTGTGAAAAGCAAACAAGTATATAATAGCTAGAGGGTGTTTAGTGGAAATTTTTAGGTTTATGTCATGAAAAACAGTGGTCCAAACCTTCAAAGTGTTCCTAGAACTCCAGATAAAGATAAAGGCAGTTGACAATGATCAGTATTGCAGAAACTCCTCTCGTAAAATAGTATTATAGGTATGGAGAAAGCTTATATTTTTCCTCTCCTTCATTATAAAGGGATTTGTGGATTGTTGGATTGCTTTTCACAAATATGTAAACACCTTTTAGTTTTAGTAGGTTGTTGTTTCATGACCACACATAAGGAGGAAAGGCCTGTTGCATATAGAGAAGTGTGGAAAATAGCTTTGAATCTAACCAGGACTCACTTTAACAGAAATGCTCATGGTAAACAAAAATTCTGGGAATGGGACACGTCATGTCATGAAAAAAACAAAAACAAAAATGCAAAGATCCTAAACAGATTTTTCAAAAAAGTGAACAGTGCGGTGTAAATGAAATAACATCTGCCCAAATTGAACTTTTCTGACTTCAAAATTTTGGACAGATTTAACTATGATTGACCAAGAGAATTATAGAAAATATTGGTTCTTTATTCTAGAAAAGAGTAGAAGAGCAGGTCAGGGCTACAGATATCTGCTAGGACAAGGTAACTCAGTATCTCTGGGCCTGAACATCTTTTTTACCTAACAGTACAGAGCAGGGATCTTTATGACAGCTTAACCTTATGTCAACCTTTGTGAAGAGTGCACAGCAAGTAATCATGAAATTTTGGAGCTTATGCGTCACAGAAAACCAAGTATTCTTTAGGCTGAATAAGCCTCTTCTAATCATTTAGATTTTTTATCTAAAAATGCAGTGGATGAGCAGCTACTGTGACATACACAAGAGCATAAAATTTGCCCACTATTGCTATGACGAATCCATGTTACAAACCTAAGATTTGAAGAAGCCATTTAAGTTCCCAATTGGTTTGGAAAAGGTACTTGATAATTTCAGACTATGTGCAATGATTATTTTTATTGAATACTGAACATGCAAGTGCATTAGAACAAAGGTTAAAGACCTATTTGCTCTTCTGCTATTCTGTTCAGTCAGTAAAAAACACTTTTCTATTGAGCTTTTGCAGAGAAGAGCTACTCCCAGATCAGAAATACATTTTATAAAAGCAGGGAATTGTATTGTATACTTTCATATTATATATCATAAACTGAATGGCATAACTTTTGGCATTAACTAGTAGAATAGGGGTAGAAAAATCTAAGGAATTCTAAAGCTAAACAGTCTTGTCTATATACACGCATATCCATATGCTGTGGAAACATCTACAGAAACAAAAGGATGATTTGACTCATCTCAGACACATATGCATATGCAATTACATTTGTACTTTCAGATATTCATGACATTCTCTAGACCAAGATCTCATATGCTTATCTTGAGACATTTTTCCAAAAGAAAATCCAACTGTCATTTTCCTGTACTAGGTTGTGGTAAATGGATTGGCTCTTTGGCTACACAGAATTGAATCCTCACCCTTTACAGAACTGGAGTTGTTCTGCTGCTGTAGCACTGTATGGGGGTACTTAGAAGGGCGAATCATTATGTAATTATGCAATTTGCAAAATGATAGATTGATTTGTCTAGTTGCTGCCAAATGAGATAATTATAGCAGAGCAACCATCTTTTAAAATAAAGTGATTCTTTTCAGCCCATTCTCAAGCTCTGTGTACCTGTATTACTAAAACAAAGTCCTGTTCACTGCATGTATCCTATGCTAGTAGCAGTTCAGGGTTTTCTTCTTAATAACCATATCTATGTACCATAATTTGGTGTCTCTGGTGCTCAAAGGCAGATATTTGGCTTTCCTTCTGTCTTAATACTGTAGCTCCATTCCTGCTCAGGTATTCCACACAAAGCCGGGTAAATTGAAATTCTTGTCTGCAGCTGCCTGATTTTGCATTGCAAAAATGCAAAATCACTCCACTCCACCCCATTTTTTTTTCACTCCACAAATGACAATATTTTTAATTATCCCTTAACATGCCATATAGCCAGAAAAGAACCACGATGGTGGACAAGTATGAATGTGGTGTAACTGCCAAAGACCACACTAGATCAAAACTCTATTTCAAAATTTAAGTCTGTACAGGTAGCAGGGTTCATATCATGATACAGTTGGCTACAGCTACCTGCCAAAATCCAGGATTTTCAAAACAGTGAATGTTACACAGTGCAAAATAAATTTAAGCATTTTCTAATGACTAAACTTTCCTGTAACACATTTATTCACCCCCACTGTTCCATGTTGTACAGCACAGTGAGTGTCTTTTGGGCTTAGTACATCACAGACCACATAAGACATGCTGCAAGAAGCAACATGGTTGTACAGAAAAAATCAGGGATAAATACAGAAACATGCAGCCAAACTAAGAGTAAAAATTCTCTTATAAAATTACAGCTTGTGTTTAATTTAGAATTATATAAATTTGTCAAGTATGATATTTCTTAGGACCAGGAGTACCTCAGAATTGTTAATAAACAAACGTTTTCCAAATAAAACAAATTTTTTTGCAGATTTGTCCACTTCTTGCATTCTTTCACCAGCAAAATCTAAAACTAAATCTGGAATATTTAAAATGAATCTTCTCTTGCAGAACCAAACCTAAAAATTCTTCCTTTTAACTACTCTTGCAAGTATTTGCATGACAAAAGAAAAGACATTTCTTATTTTTTTTAAAAAGGTCTTTTCAGGTTTCTTGGGAAATGGCAGTTTCAGCTAGACCTGCTATTTCTGCAACTCAAATACATACAATTTAAATATTTGTACAGAGTGAGAAAAATAACTCCATTTTCTATAGCTGATTCTGAAACCTTTGTTCCTTTTCTTTGAATAGGAATAGACAAACATGTAATTTGTCCTGGCTTTTGTCTAACTGCAAACAAAAGATTAGGTACCGCTGAACATGCAAGGGGAAAGACAAAAGCAAGCATTGTCAAGCACTTTCCATTAGCTGGATTTTTTTCTGAAAATGCCAGAGTGCTGCAAAGCCTTTCTTCCCTTTGTTTTAAGTGGGTACGGCTATCTTGTTAGCTTGTTCTGCAGAAAACTGAAAGGTGAAGACACACACACATATATGGTTGGGGCGATGTCATAAGCTTGGACATCTTCTGTCAGAAACAAAGCTTTGGGATCATAGCTAAGATGCAAAAAGCCCAATTGTTTGAGTCAAAACCCAGGTGGTTTTGAGATACTGTTTCCACCAGACTTAAGAAAGCCTTCTTTTGGTGTATCAGAAATGGAGTAGAGAGAAGGAGGAAAGCGTTCAGAAGACTAGAGAAGTTTCTGTGTGTCACCAAAGAAAAAAGAGCTGGTTTTAAAAAATTGCATTTCTCATGCCTGTTTGTGCAATAATTCTTTCCCTGACATTTTCCCTTTTCTTACTGAAGTAAAACTTCCTGTTGCTCTTTTAAGATTTTATAATGTACCACAATTTCCACTACTTGTATTCATTCTTCTAGTATAACTTATTATTTGTTTCATTATTCAGCACAATAACTCCTGCTTCCTTTTCTTATGCATGTCTGTAGCCTTTCTGTTCTGTTATGCTGTACCAGGCTGCACTCTAACTTCACTTATAAACAAATAAACAAACAAAAACCCCCAAAGGAAAAAAATGCCGTCTTCTAGTCACGGTGCTAGCTTTTCCTGTCTACTCTCTGTACAACAAATTTTATCAAAGTGCCTTGTGTGCTTATTGATGCACATATACTTTTTCATATTCTGACACATTGTTACTAAAGACAGACACACCTCAAAATCTAAATTCAGTGCTTTCAATCTGTAGTATTAATAAGTAGGTAGGGTCATTCTAATTGTTCTCATTAGAGTTATTGGCTTTTGGTTCTGTTGTATAGAGAGAAGGTGGCTCAGTAAAGGGCGATTAAGAGCGAGTCAGTGCGTTAGTGGATGGGTGGGATAGTACAGCAGTTGTGAGCGTGGTAATAATGTAAGTGGACACTTATTCTTAATTGAGCTCACTTTTTTTTTTTTTTTTTTTTTTTTTTTTGGNTTTTTTTTTTTTTAGGGGTGTGTGCAGGGTGTGACTTTAGGGCAGAGCTTTTATCTGTGTAGCCCCACCACCTGAGTGCAGCAGAGTGCCTTTCATATTTTAAAAAAATCTCCAGCAAGAAGACAAAAGGTGAAGCAGGGAACAGCTGCAGCCCACAATACTTTTGTGTTGGCTAGCACACAAAAAAACCTTCTTGCACTGTAATGTGTAAGCATGAAGAAAATTAGAGAAAATTGTACCACAAGGCAGATTTTATACAACAGGATTGTACCCTGCAGCATCCCTTGTTGTGTAACCTCTGCTTGTAAAGAATAACAGCTTTTCTTTACTGATCTCCAAACATATAAATGACACTAGATTCACTTAAAATACACTTCTCTGACAGATCTCCTTATGTCTTAACCACATTTTGTAATAGAGATCAGATGCTGTCCTTAGCAGTTTGACCCTTTATTTTTTGATCGGAACACAAGTTCACATACTTGTTATTAACATTTCATGTGGGCAAAACAAGCAGCTTAATATAAAATTCAAGAAGTATAAAATGAACACTGAAATATCATTGTAATGGACTGTCTAGTTTTAGAGAAAAACACAAATACATTTCTTAATTGGACACCCATACAATAACGTTAACTTATTTTTTGTAGTTGTTTGTTGTATGGAAAAGTTTCTGTTTCTTAAAAAACTGTGGGACAATCCTATATTTTAGTTTATAATAAGGCACACAAAATTCAACAATTTTTATTGAATTTATGGAGATAAGTGTAGTTCCCCTTAATTTGGGCAACTGATTATAGCAAATTTCATCAAAAACACAGGAAAGGATGTTTCTTTTTTCTCTGCTCTTCTTTGGACACTCGATAGAATTAATGAGCCTTCTATTCGGAATTGTTATATTTCATATAAAACAAGGTTTTAATAAAATAATTTCTGAGACAAAGAACCTGATTTCCTACCCTGTAACCAGTTCCCACTCTGCAAGCTTTTAATTCTGTTAAATAAAATATTAAAAACCAGACAAGTAGATTTTGGTCTACTCTACTCTATGAGCAATTAATATAAAAAAATCAGGGTTTTTACTCTACCAATGGTTGTATTTGAAAGAAAAAAAAAAAAAGCCACCTTAAATCTAATTCTACTAATTCTAATTTTAATAGTAGAATTCATTGCTATTGAAAGAGACTCAGAAGTTTGCTCTTAGGAGTATTTCTTAGAAGGTATGGATTAAAATGCAAGATAAAAAGTTAAAATAGCCATTCACGGCTATGGTGAATGGCTCTAATCCCTGATGTGCCAAGCGGAGGGTCACTCCTCCATCTCTCTGAACCTGTGTCTGAGCATTTGTTTTTCCCCAGATGAAACTGTATGATGATTTCAGTCAAATGCATACACGATTTTGTGATGTTGATGGCAAGTTTTGGAAAAGGAGTATTTTGGTTAATTTGGTGTTTGTAAATACAGTTTTCTTTCAACTTTAGCACATCCACAGACCCGATAAACTAACAGCCAAAAATCTGCCTAGCTCTCCAGGCACACATCTATGTCACCTGTAAAGGAATGTTTAAAAAATATATCCATGCATTTGCCTCCTTTTAGCAATTGAGTAATTTGGAAGAAAAAAATTAAACCTAACTCTTTTTAGTTGTTTTTAATAGTAGAATTTATTGTGATGAAAACACAAGCATTTTTACTGCTTTGCTAAAACAGAACAGAAAGTGTGAAAGTGATCATGAGATTAAATGGTTTATTAAAAACAGATGAGCTTTGGCACACAAAGTGGCTTTTCCATGTTCCTGATATAACTGATTTCTATGCTCAGCAGAGCATGACTGAAATAAGGACTGCAATGCTGTGTTTCTTTTTGCAGTGAGCTAAATAACAGGTTAGATTTTCCTTAGCCAAATCTCTATCTGAATTGGAAACTACACCCAGTACTGGGGAAATACGGATTCTGCTAATTAATATTTGGTTTGATATAATCTAATTAGAAATGCTTTTGGAAATAGGAGGATAGTTTGTCTGATAAGGTTGAAGAGCAGAAAAGCAGACAGTATACAAGGTTCAAATTCAGATTCATGTAGTGGATTTCTGTCTGAAGCTTGTCAAGTCCCACTCATTTGTGAACACTGAAATAAGGGGGATTTCTTGAAAAACTCTGAGCTGCGATGTATTTTTTTATTTGTCATCAAATCCATTGTGAGGTTCATTTTGGAAGACAGGTAGCTTGGAAACTGAAGCAGTGAATAAATCCTATTCTGCATGAATGAGACTTAACAAGACTCTGCCTTAGCAACCACCAAGCAACTATCAGATGATCTAATATCAAGGATAGCCGGCAACATGGAATAGCTTGCTAGCAGCTGAGATCTGATGGTTTGTAATGTGTAGGATGAGATTATTAGTTCAAAAATAAGAAGCATTGGCATGTGCTTGTTTAAGATAGGGAAGACGTGACGTTAGAAGCAGAAACCATTGCAATTCCTAGATTTGCATAGCAGCGTCACCAAATAGACTCACTGGGTGAACTGTTGCCACTACAAGAAAATGAAATCCTACAGCAACTGTGAGTTGTATGAAGACAATAAGCATTTCTATTCCTGACTACATTTAGAAAGAGTCCTGCCATAATTTTTTTTTGTTACCCTCAGCTTTAAAGACAAGAACTTCCTAAACCGTTTTCCTGCAGGAGTCTGTTAGAGTCTGTCAGACACTGTTAGTCCCGGGCTTTGTCTCATATAAACCCATCATACATACCCAACTGCTTTGACTGCTGCTCCTGCTCCTGAAAGGTGAGGGCTGGAAAAGAAAATGACCCATGAAAATCCTTCCTCATTACTGTCCTTGCCTGTGCTGCTTCTGGCAAAGGAGACTATCAACACCCACAGATGTTTCCTGCATATTTGACTTCATGGCCTGTTTTTTATCCTGGGTCTCAATTTTTGCATTGGGGTCTGTTGCATAAATCAGATCACCTGTTTTCAAGCTGGACAATGCTGGGATTAGGGAAAGAAGAAGCAAGAAGATACCCCAAGCAGGGATGGAGCATGAAGTCCCAGCAGAAGTTCTGCAGCTTTTGACTTTCTCTTCCATTCCTTCATGTGTGTCGTCCTTGATGAAAACGTTTCTCTCTGTGGCAGCAAAGTTAACAGGCACAGGCTGGCACGAGATGAGCAGGGGCAGCTGGTTACAGCACAGGCTGGCATGCATTCCCTGTATGTAGTAGTAGCTCATTTGCTGGGACATGGATTTCAAGGAAAAGTGATCAATTTCAGGCATGAGAATTACCTACATAGAAATGATGGAGCTAAATTGGTATGAGCTTTCTAGCAGTGACAGGATAGCCTCAGCTGCATGCTATTATTATCAGCTAGCTTTCTCATTTCTGTTGCTTTCTTGAAATAATTCTGAAATCACGTATCTTCTCTGTTTATAGAAAATACATGCTTTACTTGTACAGGGATGTCGGGTTAAACCACTCTGAGTTTGGGCTATCAAATAACAAACTGATTAAAGCAGGTCAATAATTTACAGAACTGAACGTCAGACATCCTTACTAATCCATGTGCCTGCATGTTCCCGAATGTGCTGTTTACTTTCTTCATTTTATTAATGCATTCAAATAAAAAATCCATACAAAAGAAGTAATTTTCCCAATGGACATTATGCCTAATTTTCTGGCCGTAGCTCAGTCAATTAACTATATTTTATGGTCCTAATTGTTAAACAAAAGATGGGCAAAACAATATTTGAAAGTGTATTAAACTGTTTTAAGATTTTTTTTAGCCATTTTACTTTTAAAGACATTTTTATTGTGAGTGTGATTCAAGTACTACTGTGCTGATGAGCTTCTTGTACTTCCCTTTCAAATATTTTCTGCAGACCGTTGTTGCTTATGATTTCTACCATAATCAAGAGTGTAATGACGGCATCGACAACCATACTAGCACTCTTTTAACTGCCCTTGCCCAGAGGATGTTTATCTAATCTAAACTGAGGAATTACTGAAGGATTCACTCAGACTCCTTACCCCTCAGTAGAGGATGCTCCAAAAGCAGCCAAATAACGTTAAGTAATGAAGTGGCAGAGTTGAGAAACTGCCCTAAGGAGGACGTTGTCCTTCCCAAAATCCAGGGAAGGCGGAAGGCTAGGACTGGTGAAAGCATATTGAGGCTTTATGTACAAAACTGCAGATCAGTACAGCAGATCTGATTATGTTCAGTCCCACAGAAGCTTCGGTTACGTGGTGGCAATTGCAGGCTTTTGGACCCACAAATCAAACCGAGTATTCATTTATCTAAGGTTGCCTGGTCAGGTCCATCATCTATGTAAGGAAGGATATGTATAAAAATAAAGCAGAAAATGTGAGCTAAAAATAGTATTTGTGGGTTTGATATTTAAAGACTCAATTAATCCCATTAAAAATTGTAATTGAAACTTTTTTTTAATTCAATTTATCTCCTAGCATATTCTTTTTTAAATAGAATGGATTCATTTTTAGATGTATAATAATAACATGAATTTTTTAGCAACTTTTTATTTTATGAAGAACATTTATATCCAGGAGTAGCTGGAAGTTTTAATTGATTTTTCACACTTCATTGCAGTTAGTTTTTGCAAATACTTCTTGCTTGTTCTCGGTAGTGTCCCAAACCCAGATTTAATTTTGATGTGGTAAGAGTGTTACTGTGTCTAGAATGCCAATATATTATTAAAAACATTTTTGAAGTTTAATAAATAAAGTATGTTTATTCATTTTGTGGATGTTAAACTTCAGTTTATATGTTCTAAGTATCTCCTGAGTTTTTAGCTGTCTACCTGCCATGAATGGTGGGGCAGACTCTGCATTCCTAGCCTGAGTAGTACCTTATTTTTCAAATCATCTCAATGAAAACAGAGACTACTTAAAGAATAAGTTTTTGATCCTGAAACATCTAACCCCTTTTGATTTCAAGCAGAGAAATTCCTACTGAAATGATTTATCCATACGACCAATATGTGTATGAGGATTTACAGGATATAGCTTACTATGTGCTGCAGAAGGAAAGTCTGATACAGTATCTCTATCAGATATATACTGTACAGTCCTCTTCAATATATTCATCAATGACCTGGAC
>VXAK01014344.1:0-11738 GCA_013399435.1 Arenaria interpres | reverse complement strand
TGTGATTCTATGATCTGGCCAACAGCTCATATTTAGTAGATAGTTTAAATGGTAGTTCATATTTTCAAGTGCAATACATATAGCCAACTATATACTCGAGTAGAATTTCCTGGGTTTAACTGGTAAAGTTTATGAGAAATAGGATACATGAAAATAATAATGTATAATATCTTGTGCTAGCAGACTTTCCTGTAAATGCCATATGGCTTTTGTCAAATTGCTGCGCTATTAATATCTAAGTATATTTTTACTCTTTCTTATATTATGGCTTGCAATACAATCAATACCATTTGCTTGATCAAAGACAAAATTTGTGTGTATTTATGAAATGAGGTCTGATATTATACATTGGTTGTGTTAGAGGAAAAAAGTCAATGTGCATCACCAGGCAATATATCAGAACGGTGTGGTGAGGGGAAGGTTAAGGGGAACTATGTCTTTTCCCTCACTCAGTACTGTCACTGATGAGAAAAAATTGTTCTTTGGACTGTGGCAAAAGCATATGTTTTTCCTTCACCCCTGTCCATCCCACTCCAGCAGCAAACTCAAGTAGAAGCTCTAATCTTTATTGGGTTTATATCTGCTGAGCAAATTTTAGGAGCATGGCTTTAAAACTGAGAACAAACTTGGAGAAAATATAGGCTGTGACAGAGTGACAGTGACTGGAAGAACAGCATAAGTGTTATTTCTTCACAGGTTGTACACATGGGAGCCAGTAGCCTTTCCTACATACAGGATTCAGCAGTTTATCATCAGGACCAGAGAGGCAAGGGGGAGCCCAGCTTTTGCTGCCTGAGGACATCTTCCTGCAGAAGAAGTTTAATTAAACTGTGTCCTCTGCTGTATTTTATCTTGTGATAAGGCTGGCCAGTGTTTCAGTTAATACCCCTGTAAATTCCTTTGCCAAGTGTCATTAATTTGACAATGGCCTTGGGAAGCAAGGGGTCTTGAGGTCAAACATATTTTGCCTCCCTGGGAACCTGGGACTGCCCTCAACAGCAGCAGCTGGAAGGAGAAAAGAGCAAATAGGAGTTATACAGAGGATGTCTCAATGAAAATATTGAGTAATTGCTTTTTTATAGGTTCATTTTCAAAATACATTTTGATCTCTGTAAAGAAAATGCAGTGTTCACCCTAAAAGATCTTTTATGTCACCAAGTGTCTGTTTCAAAAATCAAATTCTGTTTATATCTGATATGTGCATATTTATAGCCATATTGAATTTTATGTTAAAATAAATTATATGTCCATGGAATTTTATGTTCACTTAACTGAAGTTAAAACATATGTCAAATGTGAAATGGCAGTCTTAGCGCTCCAAAACTAAGGACTTTCTTGTGCTGATGCATTCAGTGCCAGATCATCTTATATTCGTTGAAGTGAATGAAACTTTGGAATCATGTACCAGTTGAGAAGCTGAGGTTATATATTTTCCTCTGCACTTGGGAAACTCTCATTTAGATTATAAAAAAAAGAGGGAGACAATGATGAAAATGCAAACAGTTGAGTAATGTCCTGAACATGAAGCTCCTCTAATAGGGAATAAAATAACTGAAACTAATTAACTTTAGCACTAAAAAAAGGAAAGAACACATTTGCCAATGAAGAAAGTAGCTCTTAGAAAGGAAAAGGACTCAGGCTGTTAATTGTATGGATCTGACCCATGCCTGTGGAAAGGAAGCTTCCTTTAGCAGAGAAATGACTTGTCTTCTCTGGGCTTCTGCCCCATATTTGTCCATCCTCTTCCAAGAGTGTTCTTTATCCCTTAGGAAAGTTGGGGAATGGAACAGAGGCTTAATTGAAGATTGTCATTACTCTAAAACTCAGTGAGCATTATGTACTTTAATTGTTGCAAAATTATTTATTTCACTGCCTATTACTATATCACTTAATTTCCAAAATTTCATGTTGCCTGGCAGATTGTCAGAGTAGTTAATATTATTTAACTAATTGAAGAAGTAACCTTAAAAAATAATCTAGTTTCACAGTTTATTTTTACAGAAATAAATATCCTTTTTCAACTTAGTTCCCAATGTGTTACATTTGAAGAATTTTCTCAAATTTAAGAAAAAAAAACCTCCTTTTTGAGGTGAGAATAAGGAATAGAAAATTTAATCTGGAAATAATAATTTGTCAGAGGTAAATGAGCAAAAAAAATAAATATGGAATTCCTAGAGTAGAGCAAGAAAATTTTGAAAGATGATGCTTCAGAACAAGAAGCAGGAGATTTTTCAAAATATAAAAATGCTCTTACTTTTCAAGCTCCTAACTCATATAATATGAATTATTTGCAACTTTTCCAAGCATTTACCATTGCCTAAAGATCCAATATCAATGAATTCTTATCAGAAAGGTTCAAGGAATTCATAAGTAAACCTAGATAATGGCAACTGTAAAGTCATACTGACTTTACATCTTACTTAATGTTTTGGTAAGTAAAAAGCACACAGTTTAACACACTGAATTAGCTAGTCGAGGAATACTTAGGTACTCTAATTATTTAAATTGAGTGTAATTTATATGGGTCTATTTCAACACACCACTTGTACTGCAACTGTATGATGATCAATTGCCTTTCCACTCTTCTCTCCATGGGAGAAGTTCCATTGTTCAGAGAGAGCCACAGCAAAGCCAGCTGGCAGCTAGACTAAAAAATAATCGCCCCAAAATGGACAAAATAACAACAGTAACTGTTGTGTTTACTAAGATGTATTAGGTACATACAAATCTTACACACCTTGATCTTGAATCTATAATACTTCTGACCCTATGGACTTGTCTATTAAAAGAATATATGAGCCTTTGAACTATAATATGTGGATGTTTACAGGTTTTGATTATGATTAAAAGCAATTTCAGATAGCTATTAAAGCTACCTTAATATTTCCTCCTGTCTTCAGGTCTGATTCTCCAGATGATCCTTTTTCAGCAAACCATTTAAGCATGTGCTTTTAATCTCTGCTAAATGCATACCCCTTGAAAGCAACAGAAAGTATTCTTGTAATATCCATATGTTCTTCTTAACTTGAATATTGAGATGCAGTGAAATTTGGTCCTCAGAACATGCTGAAGTTATAAATATGTATCCTGTCATTACTGAAGACTGTCTTACCAGTTAATGTGAATTCTCGTAAAGGTTTCATGTTGGTCTTAAAATTAGAAACCTTAATGAGTGCGGGGTACATTGGAAAAGAAAGGATATTTCACAGAAATAATGTGTGTGTACTTGCCTAGATTAGAGAGCAAACTTGGTAAACCAAGTAACTTACTACAGTTATAAATCCACACACAAATATGACTATAAGGAACTGCACCCACCTTGTCCAAGTACTCATTGTGCTGTGATGCTATTATTGTACCTGTTCTACTGTAATTTCTAAAAACTATTTGAAAGGCACTACCAGTATTGGACTACCACCAGATAAAACAGTTGGCAACACTGTGCCATGGTCATTACAAGGACACAGGGCAGACTACTAAGTAGCACAATGAAATGTATTTCCTTTTAAAGACAGTGATTTGCATCATGTGTGAATGACTGTGTCCCTGCTTCCTGTGATCCTCTTCTGTCAAATTAATGTAAATTTATTAATGCGGGTCATATATATTTTGACTTCTGCACCAGGAACAGGGGAAAACTATTGTGCAAGTGTGAGTATTCTCACTGGCTGCTGATCTCCATGCTGTAGCTAAATCATTATCCCTCTTCTGTCTGCTTGGCACTCAAATTGAGAGATAATGACTATGATAGTAAAAAGACTGAGACGGGATATTAGAACCAGCTTTCTCAGCACAGGAATACAGTTCTTCTCCTGTTGTAGGTAGACTTAAACTAATTATTTTTCTTGCAAGATTCTCCCCCCTACCCAGCAAATTCAGATTCAGGTGTATCCCATGTTTTTTAAGCTGCTTGTGGAGAATGATGCATAGTTTCTCACGGAAAATGGAATTATTTTTAGACAGTAAGATTCAGATTGCTTGTTTCAAAACATTTGTACCACAAATAGGATAAAGATAATGTAAAGTTGACACAGAATCCTGCTTTGAGTCATTTCACTTGTCATCCAAAGATTAGGTTCCAAGAGAAACATTTGAGAAAAACTTGAGGCTTTTGGAAATGCGTTTCATACCCATCAGGAGGATGAAAACAGGGTGATGTATTCAAGATACATTTTGTTAAGGTATTCAGAGTTGTAGAGCTGTGGTTCAGCAAGTGAATTATTTCTTAGAGCAAAGTTTCATGAGGACTATCATGATTTTATTTTGATAAAGCATAAATAAATTCCATGTTTAAAGCATGCAGTTACAGATACAAAGACATAAATTAGAACTGTGCTTCAGACTCAAAAAGCAACTGATGGTCATCCAAATTGTGAGTGGATAGCTGGACAGGAAATCAAAGTTCTCTCCTGAATACCTTTAGCTATAGAAAGTAATCTAGTGATCTCTCCAGTTCTAGGTTTAGTTTGGGATTGAGGTTGGGTTGATAACAGCAGGATTTCTGACAGGATAAATATGTAGTTTCTCGTGGTATTGTGTCAGCTCATGTGGACAATCAGAGAAAAGGGGTGCTGGAAAGGAACTTATGGATTCACCTCAACTATGTCAGCACTGTGCCTTCTTCAGTTTGAGATGTCTGGTAGAGAGCCTAATGCGTTTCTGAGACATGTCAGGAGAGATTTATTTAGCTCTTGCAAAAGACTGAAATAGGGTTTCTTACAGAAAAGCCCTGCCCTGTGGCAGGCAGTATCCTAGCTCTGTTATGTAAGGTTTTAATTATCTCACATTGTGACATCACCAGTAGATAGATATAAGGGGCACTTGGAAGTTGTCACCTAGAACCAGGTGATGTAACACCATGACCAGTCCAATCAGTAAGCCTACATTGCTGTTCTACTGAGGTTTTTTCCCTGTGGGTATGCATCCTGTTCACCAAGAAGTAAACCTTGTGTGCAGCCCTGAGAATAATTGTTATGAATGACCTATAGTTTTCCTTGAAGACCCCAGAGCATCTCTTCAAGACTTCTTGATCTAGAAGCAGCCTTAATCAAAACCCCATGTCTTCGGAATTAGCTCAAAGTAAGTGTCCAAGGCTGCAAATCTGGGCCCTTTGTAAGACGTAATTTTTTCACAGAGCAGGACCACAGAAGCAGAAGGGAGCATATGAGCATTCCTGTAAAAGTCTGAAAAAGTTAGGCATCGGGCAGCCAAAATATCATTAATCAAATAGTGGTTGTAAGTGTCTTCCTTTTGTTGTATGAAAACACAGGTAATGACAGAATCTAATGCCAGAAGAAAATGCTGTAGCATTGTTTCCATTTCATTCTTTTTCATCCATTTTTTAATACTGGCTTTTAACACCTGCTAGGGAAATTTGTACAAAGTAGTTAGGCATCTAATAATCAGTGGAATGGCCTTGTTTGGACACATGGCCTAGTTTAATGCCACATTGTTATTGTATTATTCTTTCTATTAATCATTTCCAATAGATAGCAAAGCAAATTGACCTCTTAAAACTAGGGAATCACTTTTTATTATATTCTATTATCCATGCTTTGAATATTCCTCTTTCAAATCAAAAAGAGGACTCAGGAAGAAGGAAGTACTTATTATTATGAAATTCTGTTCTAAAATACTGTTTAAGTAACATTCTAGCAATGATTCCAACCACTGAATGCCAGAATGATGAGCTTTTATCATATTGAAAAGCTCCTAAATTATATATTCCATAATGCTCTAGAATTATGTGAATGGTTTCTTTTCTGATTATGTATCATTTTTCAAAAACGTTCTCTGGTATAATTCTGGGTGCCATAATCATAGAATCATAGAATCATAGAATGGTTTGGGTTGGAAGGGACCTTAAAGATCATCTAGTTCCAACCTCCCTGCCATGGGCAGGGACACCTCCCNCCCGGAGCCTTCTCTTCTCCAGGCTGAACAACCCCAGCTCTCTCAGCCTGTCCTCACAGGGGAGGTGCTCCATCCCTTTGATCATCTTCGTGGCCCTCCACTGGACCCGTTCCAGCTGATCCATGTCCTTCCTGTGTTGAGGACTCCAAAGCTGGACACAGTACTCCAGGTGGGGTCTCACAAGCACAGAGTAGAGGAACAGAATCACCTCCCGTGACCTACTGGCCATGCTTCTCTTGGGAGCCCAGGATGCGGTTGGTTGCACACATTGCTGGCTCATGTTGAGCTTCTCATCCACCAACACCCCCAAGTCCTTCTCCTCAGGGCTGCTTTCTAGCCATTCTCCACCCAACCTGTATTTGTGCCTGGGAGTGCCACATCCCAGGTGCAGCACCCTGCACTTGGCTTGGTTAAACTTCATGCGATTAGATCATGACTACCTGTTTACAAAGAAGTAGTGGAACAACAGTAGTCACTGCCAGAATATATAGCATTTTCCCTCAGCAGCAACCAAAATCTGAGCTTTACTTTTACTACAGCAAAGAACAGCAATGGCTAGGAGAGATAGAGTGAAACGCTGATTGTTGTGTGTACAATGACTTTATGATCTATAATGTGCAATATCCTTTCTTTAGCATAGCTGACATATGGAAAAGATACAATTATAGTTCTTCCCCCACTCCTGTTAGATATGTTGCTTTAATCTATCTAGCCTTCCTACTTCAACATAAGTATGTCAAGTTAAAAGATTATTTTCAGATGGAGGGAACAGTGGGGATAAGACAAGAAGTGGTGGCTTAACACTGCATCTCTTCTTAAATGTCAACAAAGCCCTGCCAGAGTTCAGAAAGGTGCTGGCACTACCATCATGATGGGCAATTTGAAAAAGAATATCTTAAGAATGGTGAAAATATTTCTGACTGTTCTTCTGAGATTCTGTGTGTCTGAGTAAAGATTTACATAGGAGTAATCTCAAACTCACCTTATCAAAATCAAGCTCAGCCCATTATTTTAATGTTCAAGGTTCTAGATTGTTGCTTCCATGGAGCTGTACCTTTTTCCTCCTATTTTTCTTACATGCACAGAGAAATATTTGTCTGAAGATATTTTGCTCTATACGCTTCCAAATTTTTTCTGTGTTTCCATGTGTATTTGTCCATTTTATTGAGGTGTCTAGAGCCCTCTGCTGGTGCCTAGCCACTTCAGGAATATATACTGTGGTTTTGACATGTCAGGCACTGCCTTGTTAACCAGAGGTTGTCACGTGTGTGTAGCCGTTTGTCTACGTATTCTACTGCATAGTGTGCTTCTCCTGCGTATGTAAATGTATTTTCTAAAGAAGCTAAGGATGGTATACCTTAAGAACCGTTACTAATACCATATCCATATAGTTTATAACAAGGGCTTTGTAGCTTTACTTCTGCAAGCACAGGGGAAGTGCTTTACTTCGTTTCTACAATCACCGGGGATTTCTGGGCTGCCTGATTGTTCCAGAGCCTTTGATTTGGTCAGAGCTATGCCTTTCCTCCCTGAAAGCATCCTTAATGAAAAGGATATTTTGGGAGCTATGAAGGAACTCCTCAAGAAAAGAGGCAGCACAGTGAGGGAGGGAAGAGTGAGGAGACAGTCTTGCCAGGATGCTGAGAAGAAGAAGTGAAAGAGCACTGTTAAGGGGAGAGAAATATGATTATGCAGCACCAGAACTGCAGTAGCCTCTACAGAACAGAGAATAATAGAAGCAACACAAGAAGACAGAATTTTTACTGGGTAAAACTTGGAATTGTTTTGTAAAAATGAATGTTACAGATTTTTATGGATTTCCTTATCAGACATTTCCACTGTATGCAATAGTTAATGTTTTCACAGTAATATTATATCTCAAGTACAGATTTCTTGGCTGATCCATATTCTGCTAAATCTGGAAAGCCATATATTTTGTTAATCTTCCTATTATCATTAAAAGCAAGATGATGATTTGTGATAGCCACTTTTAGAGCATCACAAGATCCTCCATTTATTCAATCATGACAACAATTCTGAAAATGGAGAACTCGTATTAGGTGTTTTCCCAAAAACTTCTTGGAACAACAAGAAATTCAGAGTAATAACTCTGAAATAAAACAAGTATTAAGGAATTGGCTATTATAGCACATTGGGATAAAGGCTTTGTTGTAAGTACATGCACAATTAATTAGCATTGCAAGCTTGATGCTGGAGTTCCTTTATCCTTTACTGAAAATTGTAAAAATAAGTATCTTTAGACAGGATGCCTAAACCTATAGTTGGAAACAAATAACTGAATAGTAATCTAATATCCTGGCTAACTGGTATTTCACATGGACAGATGGTGGTCTGTTATCTAAATCTGACATAAGGACCATGGAATGGACACCATCCTGGAAGGAGCCCAGCAAGGTATTTTGCACCATGGAGGTGCAAAAATCTGTCTTCAATATTGAAGGTGCACTTCCTGTTATTCCCTCAGTGGAGATGTCCTCTTTCTTTTGCAAGGTGGGCATAACTTTGATTCTGTGTAAACGGAGTAGACTTTACATCACCTTTTCCCCACCAGTTCTCAGAGACAGTAATTCTAACTCGGTTCAGAAAAGAATAAGATTAATTTCTCTGCCTCTATTTGGGAGTTGAAAGAAAGGGATGAGAGGAGCAATGGGATTTTTGCTCACATGTCCCTGCAGAGTCAATTCTTTCTATATCTCTCACTAAAGCTACATTATATACTGCAGTTCTGCACAGTGGACGGTTTTTACTGGAGTTTTTTGCATGCTTTGTGCACGTACTGACTCACTTTTCATTTCATATATGAAGCAAGAAAACTCATGTGATGAGCTGATTTCTTCATGGAAATCTGTGTTTATACCAAGTTTATAGGTTGAATCAATTCTGAGTATCCAAAAATAGGTCACAACCTGTTTTTTTAGTAGAAATATGTTTTCTTCCTATTTATAAAATCTGAAAGGGATTAAACCAATTTTATTCAAGCATGATATTAAAGACTTTTTGTACATGAATTAACATGAAAATTCTAAGGACCTGTTCTCTCCTCAAAACATGTCTTTTTTTTCTCTTTTTTGGTTTTTGAATGATGTGTACCAATATGATATTCTAGTACTTCAGTTCATGAATGTCTGAAACTTGAGGGCATGTGACTATGCTAATAATATGAAGACAGTTAACACCAAAATATCTGTAATTACCTCCTGCGATGAGCAAGTTTAACTAGGATTTAGGACTTCTGGTGTAGCACTCTACTCCAGAAAAACTAAAAAACTATGCATATCTTGCTATTTCTCTGGCACCTCTTACGTTGGTTTCATTAGTTGTCTTCTGCAGAGACTGTTTTCTAGTGTTTTTTCCAGCAACAGCTTGACTTTCATTGCAATTGTTAGTCTTCTTTGTTATTGAATTCTCCACTTCCACTTTGTGTTTTCTCATGATGTCGAGAAAAAAAGTTTTGTCTACCTTCCTCTACACCTGCAGTGTTAAAGGCAAAATTACTACACTTATCTGTCTGAACCTGGGATTTCAGCTTTCATTCAAAATGGTCAAAAAGTGGATTCAGATACAGAAGTGTTCCGACTACCTATGGACGTCAATACCTATGGATGCCTGCCACATTTCCAGAATTTTATTTAGTGATTTTTTTTTTTAACTGTCAGAACATATACAATTATTTTTTTTCCCCAATTTAATACTGAACTGTCTTGATCGTGTCTATTTTCTGTAAATATTTGTGCATTTACTTGCATAGAATTGCAGGGACAAATTATTCAGTCTTCCTTTTACTGTATCCCCACATCAAAATACCGTGCCTTCCTGTAGTATTTTTTTCCCAGTCACACAAGTGCCTCTCACACACCTACAAATTCACTTATTACAGATTCTCCTAAGAATATTTGCAGAACCTCAATTATTATATTTGAGGAACCTCATAGTCAAGGTGTTTTGATACTAGACAACATTGTTCTTCTCATTTCTAGCTGTGGAAAATAACTTAAAATGTCCTTATGGTGAAACTTTATGTTACATTAAAGACTGCTTGTTGAAACTGTGTCCCTAAATGTGGGAAAAGCCCTACATGAAATACACTGAAGATATAGGAGGGAAGAATGTTCTTATGAACATTACAGATGTGGCAGGCACAGGTTAGCACTGGCACACAAGAAAACCACAGCCAAGAATGGCTGCAGCATGTCCTTTTTTGTTACCTATAGCTGGCAGCTTATCTGAACTTTGCTCTTATCACTGCATATTAGGACTGAAAGTTTCAGTGCTCAGAAAGACCCTTGGTTTTGCAACAAAACCTATCATATGCATTTACAGTTTTCTAAATGTCATTATTCCCAGCTCTTTTTCAAAGAACTAGGATGAAAAGGACAACCACAGTTACCAATACGAGGTAATTAGACATATATAATCTACTTTCAATACAAGTTTCAGTACTGGCCATTCAGACAATTGTCAGATACAGTCTTGTGACTCCAGTTCTCAGTGCTGCTTCTTCTCTATTATTGACACTTGCATTCATTTTATTAAGCCTGAGCCAGACGCGATAGAGATTGTAATGAGGTGGGTGTAGGTCTCTTCTCCCAAGTAACAGGTGGTAGGACAAGAGGAAACGGCCTCAAGTTGCTCCAGGGGAGGTTTAGATTGGATATTAGGAAAAAAATATTCACTGAAAGGGTTATCAAGCATTGGAACATGTTGCGCAGGGGAGTGGTTGAGTTACCACCCCTGGAGGTATTTAAAGGACGTGTAAATGTGGCACTCAGGGACATGGTTTAGTGGTGGACTTGGCAGTGTTAGGTTGCTGGTTAGACTTGATGATTTTAAGGGTCTTTTCTAACCTAAGTGACTCCGTGTTTCTATTTTCTGATTCTGTGAAAAAACATCAGTGTAAATAACTCTCCAGATCCGGATTATACAATTTGATTCCTTATATTTTCTCCAGCTCCCTCACATTTAGTATTTTACTTCATGAGTACTCCCAATTAATGAATAATGCTCCATGAAAGTCCAATAGACTGCCCACATAAGAAAGAACTATTTAGCTTAATTAAGACTGAAAGTGCTTAATCCATTTAATTTCTGGCTTACAGTGTAGTCCAATGGGAATGCTTCCAAAGCGGTCCTTCTCATCTTCCCCCAACCTCTTCTCCTCTCTCTCCCCTACTCACATGTAGACAGAGCAGTAAAGCTCTGAAAAGGTCATTTAGAAGACCAGAAAAATAAGCTTCCTAATTGAATTTGTCACACTGTACTAGACTCTACAGAAGTGAAGCAATTTGTAAAATATGTGTGTATAATGATATATATAGAATTTATAAAATAAAATTTAACCTGAATGTTGATAACATTTGTATTGTTGATCTTATTACTGAAAGTTGAAGTTGTTAAGTAATGTGAATTAACAGGAGAATTTTAAAGAAAAAATCAGGCAAATTTCTGTCCTATTTCTGGGCTCCTGTCAGTCTCTGAGGACCTAAAACTTGGGATCGGTTCTGGTCTTAAAGTAGGTTAGGCAACACTTGTTCCCATCCAGGAAACAACTATCTACCAAGCTGCTCTATGTACCTATTGGAAGTAAGTCCTTAAGAAGTATTTTCTGACATATAGAAGCTTTTTTTTTTTAATCCAATATTTTCTAGAGTTTTCACAAAATCATAGAATCACAGAATTGCCTAGGTTGGAAGGGACCTTAAAGATCATCTAGTCCAACTGTAAAAAACAAACAAACAAACAAACAAAAACAGAAAAAAAAAACCACCAAAAACCCACCACCATAACCACACACCACCAACCAACAC
>VXAK01014339.1:268709-296732 GCA_013399435.1 Arenaria interpres | reverse complement strand
TTCCCTTCTCCCCCATCGTGCTGTATGTGTTGGTTTCTCTCGTCACCTGCCACCGTTAACTTTCCTGTGACTCGGTTTAAGTCTTGAGATCTACGCGGATGTTGCTGAGAGCACTTTTCTTGCCTTTGCTGTCCCTTGCTGGGATCGGATTTCGTACTTACTGGACCCTGTGTGCCTGTATGTGTGTTCTGAGTGTCTTGAAATTTTGCTTTCCTTTACAAGAGCTATGCATTAATTGTACCCAAGGTAAGACTCGCTGTTCTTGTTCCCTCATGTGCATGTCTGAATTTGATGTTTCTTAAAAGATGAAATATGTATTTTAAATGGTGGAGTCGTATGTAGTTCTTCCATTGATTAGTACTTGTGAAAAAGAAGTGTAGAACTTGCAAAAAATGGACCTATTTAGGAGGAGATGTAGCTCGGCTTCCTAAACTGATCTGCTTTTCTCTGTTGTAGCTTCTGTGATGCTTAAAAGAATAATTTGTGTCTTATTTTGTTTTCCCTTTTGACAGACCTGTGAATGACCATAGGCTTGGCTTGACCTTGATTTTGATGGCTTTGTTGGAAGATCTAATGATGTGATTGCATTTCACGAAGTGATTGCTCTCCAGCCTCTATGGCTTAGGGTATAAGCCACTTCTGCCACAGTCGCTCATGGACTATTCCGATTTTTTTTAAGCAAACCTTTTGGCTATTTTTCCTTTCTCGCTTCCCTTTCCCTCCTGTTTCTCCTTAATGTTGGGAGCCTTATTCTACACTTTGAAGTGATTGAGACTCCTGCTGCTTTGTGCTGCTGATTTCTGTTTCAAAGTACGATGGCTCTAAGTGGCAATTGCAGGACTTACCTTCCTCCTCGAGAGCAGGGGACTGGGCTGCACTCCTTCCCGGAGGTAGTGGAGCTGAACGTGGGTGGCCAGGTTTACTTTACTCGCCACTCCACCTTGGTTGGCACCCCTCACTCCCTGCTGTGGAAGATGTTCACCCCAAAGAGAGACACAGCCAATGATCTGGCCAAGGACTCCAAGGGAAGATTCTTCATCGACAGAGATGGTTTTCTTTTCCGCTATATTCTGGACTATCTCAGGGACAAGCAAGTGGTTCTGCCCGACCACTTCCCAGAGAAGGGAAGGCTCAAGAGGGAGGCTGAGTACTTCCAGCTCCCGGACTTGGTCAAACTCCTGTCTCCTGATGACAATAAGCAAAGCCCCGACGATTATTGCCACAGTGACTATGAAGAGGTCTCCCAAGGCAGTGACACGAGAATATGCCCACCCTCATCGCTCTTACCGCCCGATCGAAAGTGGGGATTCATTACCATTGGGTACCGGGGGTCATGCACTATTGGCAGGGAGAGCCAAGCAGATGCCAAATTCAGGAGAGTCCCAAGGATTTTGGTTTGTGGAAGGATTGCTTTGGTCAAAGAGGTCTTTGGAGAAAGTTTGAATGAAAGCAGAGACCCAGACAGGGCTCCAGAAAGGTACACCTCCAGGTTTTATCTCAAGTTCAAGCACCTGGAGAGGGCTTTCGACATGTTGTCTGAGTGTGGATTCCACATGGTGGCCTGTAACTCCTCGGTGACGGCTTCCTTTGTCAACCAGTACACCGACGACAAGGTCTGGTCCAGCTACACCGAATATGTCTTCTACCGTAAGTACAAGACATTTCTGAGGGAAATGTAACTACCTGTTTGAGGCTGCTCTCTTCCGTTGACCGTACAATTCTCAAAGCACAAAGAGTGCAAATTTCCTTGTGTCTGCCGCGGACTGAGGCTTGATGTAGTTCTGTAGGGGATACGCTTTGATTTAAGCTTTCAAAATGTAAAGCGAGGCTGAAGTCGATGGCTTGGTCCTGGCTAGGTGGCAGCACAGACTGCCAGAAGCGCCCCAGCCCTGTGCCTGAAGGTGCTGCTGTCTCTGGCCGTGTAAATCAACCATCTGACTGCCTTGCACGCTTCCCCGGAACGTGCGGGATGCGATACGAGCCCTGCAAACACGCTGCAGATTTAATTACAGAAAATCTTCAAATGGGATTCAATTTACAAAGGTAATAGCTGCTTGATAATAGTCAAGCACAGTCAGCCAAGCCATCTGTCAGCAAACCTGACACACTTCCACACAGGGAAGGGAAAGCAAAATCCTGACCCTCTGGCTGCTTTTCAACAGGGGGCCTTGGTGGAGCCAGCTGATGTGCTCTGAAATGAGGGCTCGGAGCAGAGAGAGGGAACTTGCTGCGCCTTGTTATGCAACATGCCCATGAAAAACAAACCGTCCTCATGATGCGAAGTATCTGCCCTGCTTACCGCGGTCACATCGCATCACACACTGCTGGGGTAATTTTAGCTGATAGCTCGAGCAGGCTCATTAACTTTCTAAGTTGATATTCAGGTAGAGGCACTGTTACCAATGGTAACACCAGGGTAATTTTGATCCTCTAATTCTGCATCAGAAAATCATTCCAAAACTGCTGTGCTTAAATGCTCGAGAGGTTCACGAGGGTGGTTTCCTCCATTTTCATTTCAAAAGGGTGAAGGGTGGAACATTCTCCGGTCTGTTTGTGGAAATGGGCCTTAGCCAGCTGCTGCTCCGGGCAGCGGGCTTTAGAGACGGATGATCACTTCTGTGCCGGCAGGCCCGCGGCGCGGTGTGCGGTGCTCACAGTTAGCGGGCTCGGGAACGGGGGGAGCTGACGAAAGTTTTAGATGAAAGATGCATCAGGAAGTGAAGAGCTTGTGTGTAATACTGGATTCAGCGCCATCTACTCCCGTGTCTGGGCTCAACAGGCAGCCCCTAATCTGCTTATGTAATGATGCTTAAGTTAGCACCCTGAAAAGCCATCTGGAGTTTTGACATGCATAGATTTACTTAAAATTAGTTTTCTAGCTGGATTTCTTAGTTAAATGGTTCTAAGGTCATGGATCTGCGTATATTCCGACAGGGATGGATGATCCCTGTCATTAGGCTTCCGTTTGAAATCATCGTGTCTTGTACAAGTTATAGGAGGAGAACTAATATGGTTGAAGGAATGGATTAGAATGAATTGTGTTTGCATTTATATTTAAAATCAAAATAAAATATAGGTTCCTCAGGGGCACAATGGTTTGCTAACTGAAGAGAGAATGAAGGTAGGTTTGGCATACATTATCAAACACAGACTCCTGGTTTTCATATTACTCAAATTTTTACCTTCAAGGATCGCTTTTTGCTTCCACATCTCTACAGCGAGGGTTAGGCACCGACATGAGAGGTACCTCAGGAATTTTGCAGAGTGAAAGCCTGTAGAAGGTGTCACAAAATCTTCTCTCCCCAATGCAGGGAAAGCTCAATCCAATTAAAGTTCCTGGAAAGACTCTTATCCACTTCAACAGGCTTTGCATTTGGCTCGTGTCAGGTTTGTGGATTTTTGACACCGATACGGTTTCAGAGATGGATTTTTCAAAGGGTTCTTCCCCAGGTGAAAGCTAAAGCAACAACCGTGATGCCAAATCACTCTTTTATCTCGATCCAAATCGTTCTGTTACGCCCTGTGCTGTTTGCTGCTTGCTGTGATAGAGCCGCTGGTGGCTGCAGGGGTTCTCCGGCCGTGAGCTTGGGGTCCGGCCGCAGCCGGTCGGCCTGAGAGCAGGCATGATATCTACAGAATTTACCCCCAGCAAAAGAACCCCCTTTCCAAATCTCCCCAAAATCATTTCATTTGAAACTTTGAGGACCAATAAAATTGACATGTGGCTTTCTAGTGGAACATTACAACTTCTCTGCAGCTGCTTAGCCATAATTGTTTAATTAGAAGCTGCCAACTGTGTCTATATAAGCATTAATTCACCAAGCTGTTGTGATCAGGTTAATGGGCCTAAACATGGGCGGTGCCTAACACAACTGGTTAGGCAGATGCAGAGGTGGTCTTTGCAGAGCCACTCAGCAGCTTGCACAGTTGGAGGGACTCTTCAGAGCTGGGTCTGGGAAAGGATGATTCTTTCTAAAGGAGGAAGAATAGAGGCAGGAATATTTTTTTTTGGTACACCAAATGCGTTGTGCGCTCCAAATACCACTCAGAAGGCAAATGCCTGTGGTTGGTACAAGGATAAAGAGCATTCTTCATGTGCAAATCCTTTTGAAAGTAGATCAGATGGACCGAAAGGGGACTAAACCGTGCAGCTACTCACACGGGTACAGTGTGTGCTGGCGACAGAATTGCACGATTAATATCGTATGACGTTTTCTCCCCTACTTGTTCCAATGTAGGTGCTATTAAGGCTAATTGGAGATTCGTGTTCTCTGTGGAGGAGGTTTTCCTGAAGTGCAGGGCATGCAGGAAGCACCCGGTACAGCAAACCTGCAGCTGTTTTGCTGAGTGGGTGGAGAGATGGGCTGCGGAGCCGGCGCTCGGGATGGCAGCGCAGCCCTCGGGGGACAGCTGGGCTCCGCTCCAGTTTCAGAGAGTCTGATGCAAAGGAGGGTTGGGAGACGGGCTGTGGTGGTAGGTTGCAGCCATAGCTAAACAGCTTTGAAACCCAGCTGCTGCGTGGTGGGTAGGCAGGAGTTGCAGCCTGGCTCCTGCTCACGGGTGGAGTATGAGTTGAGAAAAGGAGGTGAGGTTCTGCTCGTGCATTTTTTTCCCCTCCGTTTTCTCTTATGTCTAAAACATTTACTTAAATATTATACTGGCTGAGGTTGGATTTCGAACTTGAACCATTTTGTGGTTCCGCTGCTTCTCCCACCCACCCTCTGTTGTTTTGATGAACTTGAAGTGAAACCTCATCTCCAAACACTCTCATTTTTGAAGAGGGTGATAGCCTGTGCTTGCATCTTCATTTTTATATGTTTTCAACCTTTATGATGAGTTGAATCAAAAATGTGCACTTGAACATCTGGTGAATGCTGTGGCGGGGGTGAGGGGTGTGAAAGCATATGGGCTGGCTCAGCCTTTTGTAGCCTGGCCCCATTCCTGACTTCGCAGCGGCAGCAGCACGCTCCTTTTCACCACCTCCTATAACCTACAAATCAGCCCTTTCCGCCTGGTTCCAGTCTCACGGCGTTGCCAGGACTGGGGGTGACAGCCCTACGTGAGGATGTTGTGATTGCCGGAACAGCAAAATAACAGGTTGGAAAAGGAGAAGGTTTTAGGTACAGACGGCAGGTCAGCAACACGGCAGGCTGTGTGCACGTGTCTGCAGAGCACCAGGAACTGAGTGGCATGGCAGTGGGATGGGATGGGATGGGATGGGGAGAAACTGCATGTCAGCCCCTGTCTGCATATTGCTACTGCCCCCAAAACCCCGGTGTCGCCTCCCTTCTCTCTCTGCTTGTCAGTGGCTGGGACTGCAATAGGCTCTCAGAACAGCCGACAGCACAGAGGAGAGGTCTTGACTCTAATCCATCACATCAAACCCTTGCTTTTACTCTCCTGGTGCCCTGCGCAGCTGTGGGTGGCACCAACAAGGAGCATGGTTGGCACCACAATGAGCAGGTTGCCCTCTGCTCAGCTGGAGCAATAAAGCAGGGGGAGAGGAGAGCTGCTAGGCAAAAAGGAACAAATATAGAAGAAGTACAGATGGAGGAAAAGGAGAGAAAATTCACACACAATCTGGAGAGAAAGCACTAGGAAAAGATGGGGTATTGACTACACCGAGACACAGTGAGGGAGAATTCGTTAGATACGTCAAGCTTTCAGTTTAACCCAAATGTTTTCCTGCAACAAGCAGGTGGAGAGTGGTTGGCAAGTGCTCCTTCAAACTCACCAGCAGAAAAGAATATGGGGATTTAGACAGACGACTGTCCCTGCCGTGTTTCAAAGTCTGAGCAAGAATGAGAAGATCAGGACAAAGGTCTGATTTGCTTCAGCCTTGCCTTGCACCTTCACATCTGCACACGTGGAGCAGCTCAAGCACCTGCAGATGTTCAAAGGAAACTGTGAGACGTTCCTTGCACTGTAGCTCTGAAAGTCAAAAATTAATTACCAAGGCTCTTGCTCCTGAAGGACATGTGTTGCTTCTACTCACTCTAGGGGCAGTTGTAAATTTTGGCCTTCTTGCCTGCCCCTTTCAAGAAGAAGCTGGCTGGGTGTGCTTCTCACTGCTGGTAGGAGGCTGATGTGCAGAGATGGTCGTGAAGCAGGTTTCAGATTATCCTGAGACAAACAGACGAATCCTCTGGAGCGGTGCTGTGCGGGGGGGAAGGGAAATACCAAGTGATACCCTCTGTGAACTCATTCTGATGGCCGCTCATTGGACAAGGATCGCTGGGGTGATCCACCTGGGATTAATGCAGCCAGCTGTGGCCCATCACTTGGCATGTGTGCACAGACCTAAACGGTCCCACGCTGATGTACGTAGCACTGACTCCTAAGTGAATTGTGTGGTAGAAATTTGACTAATAAAACTGAATGCTCTTGCCCAGAGACCTGCAGCTGTGCTGTTAAACGGGTTAGATGTGGAAGAGGAATATCACCTATTTTCCTTGCTCTAAACTGGTACTGTTCTATATTCTAGTAGTTGGCTCTGTCTGGTTTCAGATCAGTGAAGATCAAAATGACCCCAAAGATAACAAAATAATTCTAATCCAATGAATAATGCAAGCTTCCTTCCCTGTTGACAGGAGATGTTTCTGTTTCCAGGTACTTATTGTCATCATCAGCGAACCCGGTCCATCTTGCCAAACAAAATTCTCTCACACAAGAATGCTCCTCTGCAGGTGGTGGGGCTGTAGCCAGCCAAGTCTGCTCGCACGTTCGTGTCAGAAGGACTTTGCTCCCAGCTTTTTTGCTCAGACTTGAGTGATGGTTGACTTCTTCGTGGATTGTCATAGAGGACTGAAAAGCTTGTAGAGTTTGTTGTTTTGGTAAGAGTTATTCCATAGACAAAAAATGCTATTAATTGTTAGAAGCCAATAGTGCCAAATCTGATTGTTAGATCAGTGTAAAAATCTCCAGGTTAATGGCTAACCGCAGCAAAAATTGGTAAAAAGTGTACAGATAGTGATGTTCAGGAACGGGCAAGGATACTGGCCTTTGACCTCTACCCAGTATTCCCAGCATGACGGGTTATTTCATGGCCCTTTGGATATGATCTTCATCAGCTTGAATGTTTGAGAGAGATTTTAGCATCTGTTATCTTGCTACTCCAAAATACGGTTTGGCGATGCAAATCCTCCCTCTCTCACGGCACCTGCAGAGCAGCCGGACAGATTTCCTGCCAAGGAAAAGCCCAACCCACCGTCCCCTGCCCGAGGAGGTCTCTGCGGTGGAAAGGGCTTTGTGAGGTCAGGAGGTAAGATCAGCGCTGCCCGAAGAAGTTGTTGAGTGGGTTTTGAGCTGGTGTTTGGTTCTTCCCTCCCTTTCCAGGCTGTCAGGAGGGCTGCGTGTGCTTCGCGCAGTGCAGGTTTTGGGGACGCAATGGGAATATTTGCCCAGGGTTCAGCGACAGGAGGGTCTGGCCACGGGCACAGGCTGCCATCGTGTCCCCTCTGTGCCCGGCCACCACCGCTGCCGCTGCAGGGTCAGCAGGAGCGGGCGGGAGGCAGAACCTCACCTGTGAGGTTTTCATTGCCACTGCTGCTCTGCGATCCAGAAAGAGACTGTACTGACCAAAGGGTTAACCAAGGAGGGCTGGCACTTAGGGGGAAAAAAAATAAAAATCAATGTATTTTAAACTGCAGTTTTGAGCTGGATGTTTTCCAGGAACAGCGTGCACCATTTCTGCAGACTGACGGATCAGAGGAGGGTTTGGCTGGAATAAAAGTAGCTGTGTGCCAGTGAGATATTCCCCCGCTGGTGTCCCGGGGAGGTGTGGAATCAGGGACCACCCGCTCTGCCCTGGGACAGCGGGATCCCGGGTGGAAGCGGCCCAGCAGCCCCCGGCTGCTCTCTGCGTGAAACGGCTCCCACCAGCTCCCACCAGCTCCCACCAGCTCCCACCAGCTCCCACCAGTCTCTGCAGCTTTAACCAGACAGGGGAGGCCTGGCCTTTTTTAAAATTTGCTGAAATGTAGTTGTGGTTCTTAGTAAAACAGAATCAGAAAGAGCAAAGGAGTGTAAATAAGAAAACATAACACAGATATTTGCCATTCAGTGAATATCAGCAACATATTGTATACACAGACAAACACTTCCTTGCAGCAGGTTGTTTTTTTTTTTTTTTCCAGCCATCCTGGATTTGTTTAAGTTTGTAACAGCAAGATTTTCTCAGTTTCTTCTCCTTTTCTTCGGCTTTTCAAGTTCAAGGCTAACATACAGTAAATATGGAGACAAGAAGCAAAATCTAAATTACATCTTTGCAAAGAGCAAGAGTAACCTTTTATGAAACTTGCTCAAAACCGTATTTTTTGTAAAGGAAGAAAATAGACTGAAGTGAGTTAGACTTGCTTAAATTGTTACTAAAGCGTAATGGTGAATGAGTTGGTGAGTCCAAAGAATCCTGCTGAAGTGATTTCCCCCTGCTGCTTTCAGAAAACATGCTCACGTTAACACTGGAATACAGTAAAACACTTCTGCCATCATTATGCCTCCTCATGTTGACCCGAGTGCTTAAGGAACATCTGATGATGTACATGAGTGTGTTATTTTGATGGTTTGGGAAGTGCTGAACACCTGCACTGCCTCTTAAGTCCACGAAGATTCAGGTCAGAACATGAATGTGCAATATAAAAGCTTAGCGCAGAAGATAAGGTCGCCCTTCACTGGTCCAGTGTAGAAGCCTGGTGTTTATTTCTGGGCTAATGGTCTTTATCAAGGCCTTCCTGAGAGCTTTGGACTTTTCTCTTGAAATGAATGTCCCTTGGTTTTATCTCTCCTGGTAGGATCTGGGTAAATAAAATAGAGAATGAACAGCAGTGTACTGGGCATCGTGGTACTGTGTAGGCTGTTTTCCTTAGTTTTCCCAAATTAGCTTGTTACATAGCTGGGTATAAGCTCTGTTGAAATACCCATAAATATAAACTGTTCAATTAGAGCGTGATCTTGTTGACCACTTTCTATTGACTATCAGTCATGTAAAATGCATTTCCAGCGGTAAGGCCAGTGCTGGTGTGAGCACTCACTCTGCAGCTGTAAGAACTGCACGGACTTAGGAAGCTGGTTCATAAATCATTAGCGTTCAAAAATCTCCAGTGCTGCTTCTGAACCTACTAACAAAGCGATTAGCGATTTATAGGAGCTCGTTGATTAGATGCTAAGGCACCTAAGACATTCCCATACCCAGAATACAGTGAAGAGGGCCCTGGCCATGCTGGTTTGCAACCCATCCTGAGAACCTCGAACACAAACTCCTTTCATTCCGCATTGAAAATCTTTATGGCTGCGCTCCAGACACGGGGCTCTGGAGTTTGTTGGAAAAAGACTACAACACCCCCAAACCTTTAATTTCAAACAGGAGAATGAACCCGAGTTTTGGTGTGTGCTTCTAGAAGAACAGAATTCCTTTGGAGGGAGCAGCAGCCGAACAGACACTCTCAACCTCACTCCGAGCTCGGGCTGCAGGGGGAATGGAGACCCAGTGCTGCTCTTTGGGCACTAGTCTTTCGCCAGGGCCTGAAAGCCAAATTTAAAGAAAGAAGTCCTCTCTCTGCATATTTTGGAGGAGACTTATTTCGAGACTTCAGGTTGAATTTCCATCAAACTGAATCAGAGTATATTTTTACACCAGAATTAAATCAGGCTGAAATAGAACCCAGTGGAACATGCTGATTTTGACTGAATTTTGCACTTTAAATATTCTCAAAGCCAAAAACTCGGAGCAAAGCTTGAGTGAGCAAAAAGCATGCCATCAGAGAACTTGAAAAAATGTTTATTTGGGCTCCTACAAAGGGAATTTTACTGCATTTTCTTCAGCTCAGGGTTTTCACTGGTAGCTGGGGAAAGTCCAACATTTTGTTCCGCAAAGGAAGGGAGGGATTGCGGAGGCTGATCCGGAGACTGGGGAGGGAGGATGGCGTTTCGCAAATTTACTGTGTGCATCCTCACATGAAAATGTGATTACTGATCATCAGTGAAACTAAATATAACACCTGTATCGATAACGGGTGCTTTCATATTAAATTTGAACAGAATTTTCTTCTGCAGTGTCGTTGCCTTAGTGCAGCATCATACGACAAATGAGCGTAGGCTGGGCGTCAGAGCAGAATGCTGGGGCTTCTGAAAAAATCTGAGATGCTTCACTGAAGATCTAAAAACCCCTTCCTTATAACATGCAAAAAACAATAAGAAGGAATTTGATGAGCTGCTGATTGTTTAAAAAGTATGTTGGCTTTGGTTTTCTTTGGTTTACTCTCTTAGACATTAGGTGATCATCAAAGTCAGCGCAGGGAGCTGGTCCCCGAGAAGGTGCCTGGTTCTTTTCATGTGGTACGATGTTGCCAAATAATTGTGGAAAAAAACCCTCTGTCACTGTTTTCTTGCAGAATTAAAGGGGAAATTCTGTTTCCGAATTAATGGCCCAATAGGGGACAGTGGTAATATAATTTTTATGCATAGATAATACTATTTATTATAACGTTTATTATATTTATTATTAACATTGATAGTGTTATGTTATATTTATAGGCAGGAGAGTAAATATGAAGAGCTCAGGTTAATGAGAAAAGCCCTGCTGAGCCCAGTACCACAGTGAAGGTCTGGCCAAGCATTTCTGCAGCCCGTTATCCCTCTGTTATGTCTTCCCCTGACAAAAGTGTAGGTTCCCATGTGGTTTGGCTCATTAGAAAGGTTTGCTGTGGAAGATATCTCATTGTTTGACACAGCAGATATATTCAATGTACTTTATTTAAGTACAGCTGTGCTTCCTTGAGAGCTCACTATCGGAAAGGTGTTGCTGACAATTTCTTGCAAGTTGGGTTCCTTTTGTCTCGTCGGTTGATGATGACATGCTATAACCTACGTGATTTTTCCTGTCTGATTTACCTCTGTCACTCCTGACACTTTTGGGTGGAACCACTTTGTCTCAATCCTGCCATCCCCTCTTAAACCACAAGAATTGAGGGATAGAGAGGTTCTGTACCCATGGCTCCATTAAATTCTTTCATCCCCTTGGATGTTGTTTAACCCAGACCACGTGCAGCCCAAGGGCATCTTCACTTTCCTTGGTGAAGCCACAAATATCAAGATGCAAAAGCACGTGTTTCCTACCTGGGGGAGAGTAGGTTTTAGGTATTCTTGATTTCATTCATTTGTGAGCATTCAAGAGAACAAATCCTCTATTCTCTCAAGTCAATGCACTTATATTACATGAGGAATAAATCATTCCCTTTCTTCAGTTCAGAGTCTGCAGATAGAATGCTGGTCTGTCTTACTTTAAGTAGACAAAGAATATTTAAATAAGGATGCTGATAAAAATGTTTTCAACAGTAAAGATTTGACTAAAGAATCTGTTGCTTTAAAGAGTCCTTTAGCTGAAGGCAGAAGTCAAAAGATCATTTCTTGTAGAGAGATTGAAAAGTTGGTTTAAGTCTGGTCTATGGGAGGAATTCCCACAACCCGGTGAGATCCCCACTGCTGGTTCCCCGTGCTCCTCCCGTGGCTAAAGCCAGTGCACCTCTTCCAGCCCGGGCAAGGGTGCTTCTCATTTCAGAAGTCCAATAAACATTTTCACATGGCATCATAAAGAAGAACAATTACTAGCAATGGTATTTGTTCTGTGCACTGGTTTGATGGCCTTCATGATGGAAATAAATAAATAAATAAATAAAATAACCTTCCTCCCAGAAGGACTGTAGTGTCATGATATTTGGCCTTCAAATAGAAATGGATGTCACAACTAGTTTTTACCCTGTTTTATATCTGTTAGTTGGTTTAGATTTACATTTTTTGCTTGCAGCGTGGGCAATGAATTGCAACGAGTCCCCTCCCGTTATAAAGACACAAATTTCCCAGGTGTGGGGTTAGGCAGCCCGTGGCAGTCTGCATCCTGTGGAGACTGGCAGATCTATTGGAGGTCTCTGATGGGGAGAATCACACCCTGCTCTAACTTACTTCCACTTGTAGGTCTTCAAAACACTTTACTTGTACTTAGGAAGCATCGGTATTTAAAAAGATCTTCTGGGTTCAAGAATAACCTTTCCTGTGCTGAAACTGGAGAAGATGATCCATTTGAAACTCTTAGTAATTGCCTCCTCTCTCCTCCAGCAGCAGCCCCCGTGTTTCCCGTCAGGCTGGTACAAAGCAGATGGCGCATGAGCAGCCACGTCCCATTCCGGGGGGCAGGGTGACGATTCCTCTGCCTCTCCCGGGGCAGCTCCGCGGTCTCTTTGATTTCAACAGAGAAGCCAAGGGATTCAGACCTCCCGCCTGCAGCTGCACGGTTCCCTGCCCACGAGATGCTTCCCAGCCCTGTGACGGCTGGTGCACGCCGCTGCATCGCTGCCATGCCCAGATAAACTTGCTGCCGTAGCACAGAGGTCTGAGTCTGTGTGTTCGCAATCCAGCAGCAACGGGATCCAAGTCCGGATGCAAACAGGCAAAAGCCACGGCTCCCGCAGCCTCCATAGCTCCTGGCAGCACAACTGAACTTTGTTCATTAGTATATTTGTCTTCCAACTTTTGCTGGTGGCTTTGGTACAAGTGGCATCATACTTGAAGTGCGTCTAAATACATTAATAGATTTTCTTTGCAAGAAGCCAGTCCCGTACAGCCAGGGAGAGAAGGACAAACCTTCCCACAAACCGTTTGAGAAGCAGCCTCTCCACTGTGTGCCTGCTAATGAAAATGCAGCGGAAACCAATCATTTTCTGGATGAAAGCTAAAAGCTACATGGCAGATAGTAAATAAATAATTGCAGGGAAACGTTGCACAGAGATTTCTTGGGGAACAGAACTTAATTAAATTTCATGAACATGCCTACGTAGTTCCATTGATCAGGAAAAAATGGATATGTGCTACGTCTTTAAGATTTACTTGCCTGACAGTGTTTTGGCTTCCTCCCCTCCCTCAGTTTCATTCACTTTATATCCTGCGGTGGTGCGGGAACATGTTTCTATTTTTCTTTCTTGAAGAAATTGATCCTAAGAAGCACAGGACATGATGTATGGTTTGTAACTCAACAATATTGCTAAGCAAAAAAAAGATCACTGAAGAAGGCTTGGCAGATATTCTATTCATTTCCATTTCAAAATGGATTTTTTCCCACTAGGTCCAATAAAAAATATGCAAAGGCTTTCAACAGCCTCTCCAGTGATAATGAGTTAAAAGATGGTGTAAATCTTGCTAGGCTAATTTAGCAAGGTAGGTTTTCTGAGACACTTCACAAGACCTTTTTTTGCCATTGAATTCCAGCTGATCCCTGAATTCATAACTCCAACCACTCTGGGTCTTCCTGGGACCCCAGCGTCTCCTCTTTGGTCCATCCCAGAGACAACCAGAAGCCACAGAGGTGATGGTGGTGGTGCCTGGCCTGGTGCAGAAGGACCAGGCAGCTGCAGCCCTCGCTGTGGCGCAGCAAAGGGCACTGGGTTGTGCTGGGAACTGGAACTGGAACCTCACCACAGTGATTCGTTTGGCTCCGAGTTGGCTGCTTTTCAGGGCCCCCCCTCACTAAAGCACGGCAGCAAGTTGTTTGGTAAATGAGGAGGCTGCTGTCCTCACTCGCCTAATTGTGATTTGGCATATTGGTAGAGTATTAAAATTCCAACTGAACAGATGGTGTCAGGATTTTAACTTATGCTTATGAGATGCAGATGGTCCAAGGAGTGAACTTGCACACTAGTTATTTTTATTTTGAACAGGTTAAGAACAAATTACTTTTTGACTATTGTTGTTATTGCTCCACTTGCCGCTTTTTCTTTCCCTGCGTGTGCACTCACGTGTGTGTCTGTGCACACCTGCAAGTCTTCTCATAATATCTTTCCTGTAACAGCCCGATTTCTGCCTAAAATTCCTCTCTCTAAATATTTACTGTTCCCTTCCCAGTGGCCCCTTTATTCCCCCGCAGACCTGTTGCTGTTCTCCTGGAGAGCTGTGGGGAGGAGGAGCTGCCTGATGGGGCTGGGACAGAAGCTCTGCAGAGCGTGCTCTGCCCGGCCTCCCCCAGGGACAATCACCCCTGTCCCCGTCCCCGTCCCCATCCCCAGGGCAAGCAGGTCCTGTGACAAGACCTCCGGTGGCTCCAGATCGCGAGAAAGGGCTGGTGCAGGGGATGCTGAACGGGCCACGTCCCCCTGGCCTCCCTGAGGATGCTGGGTTGCATCTGGTCTGGGTTGCACTGGAATAAATCCAGATTGACCCCAGTTTTACACCAGTAAGGATCTGATAAGTATTATCTAATCCTGTCCTGAAACATGGGATTATATTTTCATCACAATTAGTAAGATATTTAATCTTTTATAGAAAAATATTAAAAACTACTGTTAGGAATTACTAACATCTACCCGGCTATTTTACACCTACTACTCTTTTCTTGCAAAGATCCCAGTGTTTTGCATAAGGCACCTGTGTACATTTTCCGTGCTGTTTCTCTCACCCCGTGTCACGGGCTCAGGGGAAGGACCGGTGACACGCGTCCCGGGCAAGTCTCTTGTGCTCCAGCCTGGATCCCGCTTGGTGCCTGCTGGGGCTGCCGTTGGCAGCGTCCCCCCGGAGGGGTGAGGTTTGCTGGGACTCATGGATCTTCCTGCTGGGCAGGGGTGTTTGCTGTGTGCAGGGCGAGCTTGTGCCGGTCCGTGGTGTCGGTGGTTAATTTAGAGCCCAGTCCAGAAAGCGGGGGAGCCCCAGTGCCTCCTGCATTTGAAACAAGCTGTAGGTATTTGAGATCTTTAGACGGGGGAAAACAACATTTCCCAAGGGTTAAATCACCAAGTAAGTGTCTACGCGGGTTCCTGCTAACGAGGGGACGTATTTCTGAGGTCTGGCTGTGAGCAAGTGACAGGAACAGCAAAAATAAATCTTTGTTACCTGTCTTCGATGTGTTTCGCAGGCACATCCTGGCAGTATCGGCTGCAGGGAAGGTTTCCACGAAAGACGATGCAGACATATGTGTAAGGGCAAGGATGCCAGTTGCAGGTGTAGGTATAATCAGGTGCGTTTATTCCTCTCTCATGCTGCTGCCATTACTCATTCCTCTCGCATGCAAATGTGCAAACCTCCCTGCCGCTCATTAAAGCCCGTGGTGGTTTAGAAGACACTGTTCCCCTCCTTAAATCACAGCAGGGCTGGGAGCACAGCACGAAGGGGGTGGGGGTCCTTTCCCGCGGCAGGGACCTAGCACCCAGGGACCCCATCTCCCCAGGTCCCCATTCGGTCCCAATTTTTTTCTATTTCATGGGAAACTGTGGTGGAAAATGTGAAGGGTTTTGGTGGTGGCTGGGCTGGAGGGAGCAGGGGCACCCCGGCAGCCTGTGGGAACTCAGGCCACTGGAGCACATCTCCAAAGGCCACGAGATGTCTCATCCCCACAGGGCTGGCATGTCCCCTCTTGCTGGGGCAGCCACACTGACACAGAAAGGGCTTTTGGGATCCTCCGGAGCGCCAAAAATTGCCTTCCCACCTATTTCTGATAATTAGTATTTTCCATAATTATCCTGGATAGGCTGACATTGCCCGAGAAGCCCGTGCCATGGCCAGGGGTGTTTGAGCTGCTTTGGGAGGCTGTGTGCAGCGCCGGGGCTGCCCTGCACGGCCTCCGGAGGGGCACGCGGCCCCCTCCCCTCTGCTGAGACGCTTAAGTGCTAATGGAGAGAGGGCGAGCGGGAATGGGAGATGAATATTTCATGGGAAACGGTTACAGCACCGAGTCCGAGAACAACCTGCTCCCTCACATCCTCGCAGCTGCCTCCTGGCTTTAGACAATGTGGGTTTTCTCTCCGGTTACCTGCTGGGGAGCCGACGACAGCGGGGAGGCACAGAGCAGGGACCCGGGCTGCCACCAGAGAGGGGACACGGAGCTGGGGAAGGGTCTGGAGCACGAGTCTGGTGGGGAGCGGCTGAGGGAGCTGGGGAGAGAGAAATCCTCCTGTACCCAAATTTCCTGCACCTGACTCCGGCAGGTTTCTCCACTGCATGGAGAAACCCAGCAAAAAACATCAGTGATGAAGATGTTTGCAAGTTCTGTGACCTGACTTTGAACATATTCCAAAAAGAAAAAATGTGAAATTTAATAAGTAAAATATTCACTAGAATGTGTTTGCTCAGCTGCAGCGACAACTTCGGTTACACACTGTACTTTTTGTTTGCAGATGCAGCTTTTAGAGAGCCATGGCTGTAGGAGAGATTAAGTATTGTTTGAAAAAGTGATCAGAGATTTTGTTTGCAATCATGCTGTAGCTCTTCTCTAAATATTGGAAGCATTTTAAATTGCTTTGTATTGATAATGGCATCGTAATGCCTTTTCTTGCTTGTACAGATCGTCAGTGTTTTAATGTGCTTATTCCCAAGGGATGAAGTAACTGAAGGGAACAGATTAAGTTAAACCTTAAAGAATGTTTCGTTGGGGAAAATCATATTTCCTTTAAAACAGCTTTGCATAAGACTATTAGGTATCTTATTGTTTGTATTTCTTACTGTTTATGTAAACAGTGCTCATGGCTAGAGCACGGTCATCAGTTTTCCGAGGCAGAGCCGTGAGTGTGGATACACATATGTGTGCGTGGTCAGGCCATGGATATAGATATAGATATATGTCTACACGTACATACGTATGGCCTGAGTCAGGCCATTTCAAGAGCCTTTCGGGAAGGACTGCTCCCCCTGTGTCCCCGCCGCAGGAGCCGGGTGGGAGGTCTGTGCTGAAGGGGGGGTACCTGACCGTCCCCGTGTCCCTCTGCAACTGTCCCCTGCCCTTTCCCACAGGGCGGTGTGGGAGCCACCTCATGGCGCTTCCAGGCTGGAGCTATGGACCTTACCAGATGCTGCTTTTCTATCTAAAGCATTTTCTTTTACTCCTATCTGAAAACGCAAGCCAGGCATCGCCTGCATGTGTGTTGAAGTGCTCGTCCGTATTTCTGCCTGTCATAATATGCTCCATCATCTCCTGCGCTCCCTTGGTACACGGTGACACAGCCCCTTCAGAGGGACAGACCAGGTTTGATAAATTCATAAAGACACAGTTTGCCAAAAGTTGTTTGGATGTACAGGATTCACGTTCTTACTGAGCTGTTCTGAACACGTCCACCTGGATATAACCTCATACGAAGCAATTCCTTCCGCAGGACAGGGACATGTCCCATATGTCCCCAAAGGAGACTGGATCCATCAGAGGAGCCCCTGCTCATCAGCCCTTGGAGCTGACAGGTACAACCATCAGGACCCGAGCGAAAATGCATAAAGCTCTTTGTGACTGTGGGATGGGAAGGATCGCTGTGCCTGTTCACCAGCATTAGTAAAATGATTTCAATAAGACCTTTAAATTGTTTCCAGCCTTCATAGCTGAAGTTCTGTTTGGTGTGCATTGTACGCCCTGACAGCAATGTGCCAGATGATGGGTGTATTTGTTCGAAACTCCCAAATTCACTCGAAATACAGAGCTTCTACGACAAAGAAAGGTTTCCCCGTGCTTGGAGCTGTTGTTTGGATATGGGACGACACAAACCCTGTTGTGTCATCCTGTTTGCCCCTCAGCATCTGGGTGTTAATGACCAGTCTCTGAGAATGGTGTTCCCTGGGAATGCATCGCTGGCTGCCCAAAGAGGAGCTCTGACACGGATTAGCAGATCTTTAAAACAGGGCAGAAGGACCCCTCTCACCTGCTGCCCCTCGTGGGTTTACTGACAGGAGCGAGCCGCGTGCCCTGTCTCTGGGGTATCAGCCTTTTCCTGGCTGGTTTTGCTGGGCAAACTGGGAGCAGTTGCTTCGAACACCAGTGGCTATGAAGCAGCTGCCTTGTCTTCGACATGATTAAAAAGCCCTCCCCAGCCTTGAGATATCACCTTATACGTGTCTTCTGCAACCCCTGCGTCAACACTCGTACTTACACTAAAAAAAGCCACAGAAATTGCCCCGAGCCAGAAGCAGCCTGACCCCAGGGGGGGGAGGGGAAACATCAGCTGTCAGGAAACTCAGAAAAATTCCCAGAGTTGGCAGCGCCGGTGCATGTGTGATCCTCTGTTTATGTTTATTGCAATAAAGAATATGATAAAAATCCCACATAACCAATATTTCAGCTGATCGAAAACTGGCTCATTTGTTCATTTTTATTGATGCTCTGATCTCTGGTGAGAAAATAATTGGCTTAGGCAGCAGAAGCCTGTCCCGTTTAAAATCCATGACAGCTTTGTTCGGGGGAAGCAGTAGGTGACCCCATAGAGGGTAAACAAACAAATATTCCCACTTGTGCACCAATTATGTGATAGATAATTTAAAGTCTGAAGTATCCAGTTTGCTTTTCACTAATTATTGTGCTGTCTCCTTGCATATGTCTCCACTTGGCTGATTGCAGTTTTTCAACTTTGGATTGCGCTGCGAAGCACCAGGGGGGTCGGCAGAGCCGGGGAGGGCTGGGGGAGCGCGGCGATGGAGGGCAGCACGCCGGGGGGGCACGTTTCAATTACACATCTCACTTGTGAACGGGACAGGAGCGTTCTGTATCTTAGCAAAGCTCAGGCTGGGAGGGGAGGCTGAGGAGGCTGGAGCCGAGCTCTTTGGTTCCCCTTTTGGCTCAGAAGGGGTCTGTGCTCGCAGCATTCGCAGCGGGAGCAGCAGCGCCGGCACCACTGGGGAGATGGTGAGACACCCCGAGCCACCGGGTACAGTGAAGTTATGGGAACCGAACAGAGCCTTGTCAGAGAGCGACTCGTCTGCTAAAAATAAGTGTCTTCATTTCCTAAAGTCATTTATTTTTGATAAATGCCTCAGCCTTGCATTTGTGTAGCAGCAAGACAGCGTTCCCGCATTCCACTGCCGTTGTCTGAGCTGCTGGTAACTTCTAGAGCCTAAAAGAGCTGATTTTAATCTCATGATAGTCTCTAAGTTCCTCCACTTGTTGCTCGTGATGAGCCTGCCTTCATCTGTTTATTGGAAACAGCCCCTGCTACCACTTATAGCCCAGCTTTCTCTATTTGCCACAGCTGAGATGCTAAGTGGGGCACATTTATCTGTGGGGGGAGCAGCAGGGGGGAGAGTCCTTGTGAAAGTGTGTGTGTGCTGGAGGGATGAAGGTAAGGGGCTGTGGTTGGAATGGGGGCTTTTTGGGTGCTTTGAGCATTTCTGCATGAATTTTTGGACTGGTCTATTTTAAAAATAAATCTACCTTAAGTATTTGTGGTAGGGAGGGGAGCCTGTGTCTTTTCTCATAACCTAGAAGCGCACTTGAAGCTTAAATTTGAATGCGTGATTTAACTATATGATTAGCAGAGTTCTGCATACTGAGTCCAGTTGGTGCTTAAGTGAGAACGTAAAGAACCTGAACAGTGTAGAAATCTGATTTTCTGTTAAAATAATCTACAAACGCCTATGAATCTTTCATAAGAAAGCCCAAGCTAAAGGAGCCGTTTCTCTGCTGCTATTACAGATGGAAGAAAGGACTTGTTTTCACATCAGCTTAGAGGGGGTGCTTCTGGGCTGTGCCTCAGTGAGGAGTTCCTGGCTGGAGTGAGAGGATTGGGGTTTGTGAGGTTTTTTTTCTCTTCCTTTTTTGTCTTAGTTTGTCTTTGCTACTAGCTCTTGTGGAGACTTACTCTATTTCTCATTCTCAGAAGCTTTACCCAGCCTCTCTGCTCCCTTTCCCCGGCAATCTGATGGCTGTAAGTGGTTCTGGGTTGATTAGAAGAGAGGAGGGTTGCCCTGTAACCTGGAGGCATGAATATAGCAGCAGCTTAGACACCACAATGTGCTGTAAAGAGATAGGGAGAGTCACAGGGAGGTTAAAATATTCATTTTATTGAGGAGAACGGCAAAGAAATCACACTTTTGTCTATCTTCCCTTTTGACACAGCAGACAAGCTGATGGTTCCTTAGTTTGCCGGATGGCTGAAGTGAGACGTTTCCCAGATGAATAATTTATAAAGCTGCTGTGAGCTCCAGCAAATGGCCCTTTGCAGCTCCCAGTCCCTCTGCGGGTCTCTGCCCACCAGGCTCGGGCTTCCCCCGAGTGCTCTCGGTTATGAGGTGACTGAGCCCCCGGGCATTTGCTCTTCAGCCTCCTCTGCACCAGCCCAGGTCTCACCACCGCCTTCCCAGCTCCTCCCGTGAACCGTGACTTTCCTCCCAAACAGAGTCTGCCAAAGCCGGGCTGGCTCAAAAAAAAAAAAAAAGTAGTTTTGTTAGCATTGTACTCAGCAATTCGGCAGCTCTCGCTTCCCCCCGCAAACATTGCTCGGATAACACTATGCACATGAAAAGATTTCTTGAAATTCTTTAAGTGCACATTAAAATGCAAATCAGTCTTCTTATTAAAGATTTCTGGAAGTTCTCTGACAACACATTTAAATGCAAATCACTGAAACATAGACTCAATATTAAAATCCAAACAATTATTTGATCCACATGCTGAAATTAAAATGGGACCCCGTCATATGTCTCCATAAAAGCAGTGCCAGTCTAGCAGCATAGGGGAGAGAACTCCGTGTGGGGTTGGTGTGGCCCTTTGGGGAGCAAGAGGGGCAGGTTGGGGGGGCTGATGCTGTGTCCCAGGGTCACTGAGCTCTTGTGTCCCACCATGGGGACGTCACAGGGTCAAACTCGTCTTTGGTGAGACAGAAGCTCCTGATGTGGATCTGGACTAGTGGAATGAAAAAGCCCAGCTGGAATTAATAATGAAGTGTCCTTGCTGGCACCGAGTCCTCTCTCCGTCCAGGTTGGATGCCATCAACACAAAACTACAGGTGCGAGGGCCAAAGGCAGAGCACTTGAGCTCTGCCCGTGCAAATTCCAACCCATCAATATCCAGGAAACACAAGTGGGAGCATGTGAGGCTGCAGAACAGACTATTAAAATGCCCTGAATAAGTAAGAAGCTACAGCTGGATTCTGAATCTTCCCCCAAATTATGCAGCCTGAGGTTAAAGCTCTACCTGCAACCAAATTGATGGTAATTATGTGATGGAGTTTTAATGGGCACGCTCTGAGGCCAGCTCTAAAAGCTCTGGGTGTTACGGGATGCAGCTCAGCTGAAAGCGTCTGATCTCGTTTATTTTAAAGTACGGTAATCCATCAGGAACAACAGGCTTTAAATATCTTTAAAACTGAGTGAGGTCCCTTTTTCTCCTTGTGCTCTGCTGTGCTTATGAAGCTCCTTCAGAGAGACTCGAGGGGAGCGAGAGGTGCTTTTCAACCACCCCTTTTTCCCTTCCTGGCTCCTTTCAGTCCTCAGACTCTCAACTTGGAACCGCTCAGTTTCGTTTGAAAACGGTGCACCTGATTTTTAAGACAATGTGGCTTGGAGGACGGTAATGATACTAATGCCGGGAATTTAGGCCCAATATATTTTGGAAAAATACTGCCTGAAGTGTTATTTCATGTGCTAATCAGGGCTCTTTAACTTGACTCTGTCACTCAAATGCTTCTTGATGATGATGAGCAAAAGTAAGCCATTTTACTGCTGAGTATGTATCATCACAGAATTTTAATTCTAAAGGAAAAAATGGGATTTTTTCCCATGTTTTTAGTATGATTATTTAAAAAAACAGGGTAGTGGTGTTGGACAGATAATCATCTAAACAAAATTGGATCCAAAGTACAAAATGAATCTGGTTGTTCCCCCCTCCTCCGAATACTGTTTGTATTACATGAAAATAAATGTCATGCCCAAGTATTTTTGGGTGGTACACGAGGACAAAATGAACTGTAGCTGGTATCTATCAGTATTTGGAAAAGAAAGAATGGGAAGCATTTCAGCTCCTGATATTAATGGATTACTTGTCTCTGCCCCACCCTTTATCGCAAGTATTTCTGTGTTGGGGAGGATTGAAAATCGGATCATAAACTGTAAATGACAGAGAAGGAATTTTATGTGTAAGTGGGTGGGAGCCTCGGGGAAAAGGGGGGAAAAAAGTTACAGTGTATAAAGAGAAATGCAGAGTTTCTCCCGTATGGACCCAGAGTAACCTCACCTCTTTGGGCGCCGATCCACCCCCGTGTCGCTGGCAGGGGAGGGGAAGCAGGCCCATGGGCTGTGTAGGGAAGCAGGGGGTGAGGAGATCATGGTGGTCCACAGTGGTCATGTTTGATGTTTGCCTTGGACTCACCTGACATTGGTGCCTGTGGCAGGACAAGCACAAGCCAGGTCTGTCCCCAACTCCTGCTTTTTTGTCGCTGATGTGGAGAAGCCGGGTCCCAACTGTCCCAACTTCTGCTGCCTCGCACCCTCATGAGAAGGTGGTGCATCTCCTCCAGATCTGGGGGTGATGTGGATGGGTCCCTCACCTGCAACCAGGCTGAGGAGACCAATGCTTCTAACATCCTCTTATAACTTGATGGATTGAGCCATTTCCTTCGTGCCGCTGGGTTTTGAACAGGGGTTGCTGATGTACCGCTCCGCAGGCCTTCATTTACAGCGAAGATGTGTATTTTCCAGTGACATATACTGCAGAAGTGCATCACTGTGCTTTACCTTCTTAGCCAGCCAGGAAGAATAGCTTCTGCCCCTGACTGCGGGCGATGAAATCCCTGACACAGGCTCTTTATTATGGGCTTAAGAAGCCTGAAAAATCGGGGAATTGGCAATCCCTCAACATAATACATGCTAGCTGCAGCGTATAGTGCAAATTATATTGGATAACTACATTATTCTTGAGTTATTTGTCTGTGGGTTTTGTTGTTAGTTGGTGCTTTCTCATTCGGAAGGAGACAGAAATGCAGTGTACCTGGCTTTGGTCTGTGTGAACATCTGCTTTACACTAGGAGCGTGTTGCTCAACTTTGTTCTGCTCCCTGTTCAGACCCCCCGTTTTCTCTATCAATACTGGGAATGTCTTTTAATATGGGGAATTCATAGTAATTCCAGGAAACGGTCACCTTGTGGGCTGCTGGCACTCAAACAGCTCAGCATCCTCCCCTTGAGCATCGCCATCCGCCTGCACCCACCGCCACACAGGGGGGATGGCCGAGGCTCCGTGATGGATACAGTTGGGCACTACTTTATGGGCTTCAAATTCAATTTCTCATCCTCTCAGACCACATTTCTTACACTCCTTTTTAAGTGCTGCTTAAGCCTTTGTCATTACATTTGCTCCAGTCGTACTTGCTCGCTGTGGAGGGGAGTGTGTCCTGGGACACCACGTGTCATACACCCCGTTGTCCTCTTTTCCTTCTCCTATGAGCTTTTTGGTCCCAAAGTCACCTCTGCACGTGTCTGTTGCCCCCTCCCAGTTGACTTACTACTCCTTTCCCCCTGTGGTGCAGTGGAGGATATTTTATTTTGCTACTGAATTTGCACTCTCTGCTTGACCCAGCTTGGGAAACTGCTGTCCTCGGGCTTTATTTGACATTTCTGGGGAAGGGGAAAAACCACCAACAAACAGCAACCAGTTCAATCTGCCCTCCTTCCCCCTCATCCTTACCGGGCTAGAAAAGGCTTTTCTCTTCCCAGAAATCACCCACCCACCTCGACCTGCCCTGGAAAATACTGCCCAAATGCCTTTTCTGTAAGGATCCCAGTGCAGCAATCAATATTTAATGGTAGCTCTTTAAAAGCTGCTTTTCTGGGCTCTGAGCAAAATTCCTAAAGAAACAGTTTGCAGGAAATGTATTGGAAAATTAACTTCATGTTCATCAACACATCATTAACGGTTTTCTCACCCTAACAATCAAAATGTCTGTGATTATTTCCATCTTGGAAAAAGGTGAACACTGGCACCGAGCAATATGTTCTCTCATCATTTACTTATGGCAGTTCTGTTCCCGGGGGGCTGCAGCTTCCTAATGAGTGGGGACAGCAGAGAAAAAGGCATCTGGTGCATTTATGAGCCTGTTTACAGCATGGAGTCCAAAAACAGGCAGTGTTGGAAGAGATTGATATTTTCTTTTTAATTATTATTTTTAATTTTTACAAGAAACGGACATAATTCAAGAATCCCTTTTGCCATTTGCAATTTTCCCTTCCTTCTCCTTCCCAGTGTCCTTAGCCACCCAGTGCAGCTTATGGTCTCCTCCTCCTCTGCTGCATGAAGAACTCGATTTTTTTTATATTTTTACTTCTTTCTGGATGCTGGTCTCTAGATGCCAAATCTTAGCTTTTCTTTTACTTGCATGGGATAAATGTGAAGACAACCTCCCCCCTACCCACGCACACAATTTTTGAGTGGGTTGTCTTGGAGCCTGCGATTCTCTCTGTTGCTTTCTGTGAGTGGTGACAACCAGAATTATGAGAGAACTTGGCTGATGGTCCGCAGGGCAAAACTCCTGAAGGCTGGAACGTTGGGTATTTGCAGAGATAAACGTGGGCTGTGGAGCTCCTTCCCAAGAGAGGTCACTGCTTTTGGGTGTGATATGAGAGGCTGTTTCCAGTAGCCTTGATGAGGCTGCCCTTCCCACGAGGGTCTCTGGGAAGACACCCAGGAGCCCTGCTTCAGGTGAGAAGGAGGAGGTAAAGCAGCAGCTGATGGTTGCGAGGAAGAGGAGGCAGAGGAAGGGCTTGCAGGGTGACACAGCTGAAGTGCCACCTGGGGGTATGACCTTTCCTGGGATCTCCTAGTGACCTGCAGGAAGGTAAAACATCCAGAGAAAAAGAGTTTTGCAATTATGGAGACGAAAATATTTTTAACAGGGAAATAGGAGAGAGATTTAATCACGGGGGTAAAGAGCGGGCGAGGTGTGGATGTGGCCAGGACATGGGGACACTGGGACACCCCAGCTGAGGGTGATCCCAGAGTGTGAACCTGTGTTGCTCACATGGTCGAGGTGTTGACCAGTGATGGAGAAAAGTGTGTGACGAATGTGGTGAGAGTGAGAGACCTCCTCAGCGTTCACTTGACCTGAAGGATGGACCTCGCCGGGGCTGGGAGGGAGTGAGCCCGAAACTGGGGCTTGAACTGAAGGAGAAGTGTCTGGAGCTGAAAGGTGCATCTGTGAATCATCAGCACAGCACCGCTAATTAAAGATGTGTTAGTGGCTGAAATTATGCAGAAACAAATGAGAAGCAGAGACAAACGAGGCAGTTTGCTGGGAACTGCATGGAAAGCTAACAAAGGTGTTGAAGAGGATTCTCCACATGACGGGCTGCAGGAGAGATTTCCTGTAAATCTGTGGAGTTTGGGGGAGGGAGAGGAGCTCTCGGAACATCTGAGTCAAAGGGAAGACAGACACGTGCCCTCCCCTGTGGGCATCAGGGGGTCAGGAGAGGCTCAGCAGAGTGTGGTGGTCATGACTGAGACTGAGGGTTTGAGGTGGAAGTGAAAGAAAGGGCACCTGGCAACTGAGCCAAGAGCTGTGATTTTAATGACCTGGGAGGAATCAAGGACAATGGGGAAGCAGCTGAAAGGTGCATGGGGTGACAGGGATCACAGAATCACAGGATGATGTGGGGTTGGAAGGGACCTCTGGAGACCATCTAGTCCAATTCCCCTGGAAGCAGGTCCGCCTAGAGCCAGTTGCACAGGATATTGTTCCCTCGACAATGGGCTTGTGGGTGGCCGGGCTGGTGGCAATGGAGAAGTAGAGTTGTGTTGGGAAAGGATGAAAATGAACCAGGTGGCACAGGACTTCAGGTGGAGGACATCAGCCTGGCCCCCAAGCTCCTGTGGGACGCCTGGTGAAGCAAGAGTGGGTGCTGGAGCCACACACTCATCTGCATTTAAACTGCCTTTTCCCTTGCGGGAGAGCATCGTGAGGTAATCTCCTGTTTTCCTCGTTCTGACATGAAAAAGGGAATAACAATAGAGTAACAACAACAAAAAAAAAAAGATTGATTTTTAAACAGCAGTTGCCTCTCAGTCAGTAGCACTGACACTGCCAAGCACCTCCCAATTACAGTATTTGCATGTCTTCCCTTCGCCTCCCTTCCCGCAGCTGCACACCTGGAACAAGACCTGCAATGTCAGTCACTGCCTTTTAATTTATCACCGTTGCCCCTGGTCTGGTGGGGCAGTGAGTGGGAAAGTGGCGTTTGTCGCGTATGAGGAAGTCTCCAGGTTGCCGTGGTTGTGACCAGCGTTGTTCCCTCTGGCTGGGGACAGCCACACACGTGAAGGGACATCGCTGAGAGCTGGCGCACATGTGTTTTGTCAGCTTCTGGGCTTTATGTATGTATTTCTCAGCCTCTTTGCTCTCCCAGGCTGTGGGGACAGTGCAGGAGGGGATGGCGGGTCCCCAGCAAGGCAGGATGGTGCAGGCTCCGGCGAGGACCTCTCTGTGCGGAGAGGTTGGGCACAGCCACCACTGGTGACACTTCTGCTCTCAGTGGCAGCTCTGGGTGTCCTGACGCGTTACTGTCTCCCTCTGCGTGAGGGACCTGTCACGCAGTAACAGCCGCTGGGAGACACGCAGTGTGTATCCGTGACATGTTTCACGATAATCTGATTTTTGACTGCAGCAAAGACCCAGCAAGGATTTGATCTAGAAAACCTTCAATGCCTCGTTCTTTTTGTAATTGGCTTTCCGTGGGCTGTCGCAAGGTTGTGCTCTTCTCGTTCCCTGCAGCACCGAAGGGGCTTTCTTTATAGTCTGGGTTTAACGCTCGATAGTGTGAGCTGCCCCGTGGTGGCTGTTGCTCCTCCTGGAGCACGTGTGATCCCCGTGGAAGTAGCTTTCCCAGACGCACCTGAAATGTGCTGGCTGTGATGGGGTGATGGGCGTTTGCACTTGGGGCCCCCCAGTTGTCCCCAGGGCTCGGGGACAGGAGTGCCTGTGCCTTATCTCGCCTGGACTGGGGCAGCCCTGGGACATGGTCCATGTCCTGGTGTCCCCACGGAGAGACTGGGGACATTACTCCTCAGCTCAGAAATGGCATATCAGACAAGCTCGGGTCAATGCAATGGAGGTGAACACGTCCTCTGGTTAACAGTCGGGGAACTATTTTTCCTTTCGCTTCTGTTTTTATCTGCATTTATAACCCAAGCAAATGTTCAGGACAAATGGATATAAAAAAAAAATCAATGCCTGTTAGCTAGTATTTGAGGAAGGCCACAAGCAGCACAGCAGACCTTATGCTGAAAAAGATTTTTGAGGATGTCAACAGACTTGTAATAATGCTTCTGAAATTTTCGGCTTGCTTCCTGCATCCAGCCCTTCAGTTCTCTCCTTTGCTCAAGTTTTTCAGTATTTTAAATCCCAACCCCAAGCGGGGGCAGGGTGAGCTGCGTGTCCTGGCATCCCTGGGCCCTGCTGCGGCGTTTGCCCTGGAAAAGTGGTGCTACAGACCACATACCATGGCATTGCTGCAGACTGCCTCCCATAAATACCAGTTTGGTATTTGCAACCACCTCCAGTTTCGCCACGTGGGCACTGCCCTTCCCCTTGGTCCCACAAATCTGTTGCTTCAGTAGTTTCAAATTGAGCGTCTTGCCCTGCTGCAGGGGAAGTGTGTGCTGCCTCCGCTCCCCTCTCCCCAGCAGCCATCGTCTTCTAGACCTGGGTTATTCATGAGATTTAAGACTGAATAATTAAGTAATTTGAATAATTATATAATTCATATTTATATGCATAAACTCCTCTGAAACCGGTTAGGAGGGGCAATGTAAAACAAGTTATATTAGCATTTGTTTGTATAGTCCAGAAGAAATGATGTGGGATCATCGATGTTGCCACGAAGAGACCTGTGCAAACGCAGGGGTAGCATAAGAGGGGGCAAAGAGAGGAACAGATAATGTGTGGAAGAAGAGAGTGAAGAGTTTCTGAGCCCTGAGTCTGCATCAGCGCACGCAGTAATTCCGGTGGTCGGATGTTGTGCTGGGCCCCGGGGGAAGCCCGCGGCTGTGAGTGGGGCTGAGCTGGCAGCGGCAGGAATTGCATTTCGGGGTCTGGAAGCAGATTCTGGACAAAGGGCTCTAATGCCCTCGAGTGCCGTGACTTCATCTCCAGCCCTGAGCCCCTGAAAGCCAGACCTGCCCCGGCGGGGGGTTGTGTGTGGGGTGGTACCCTCACAGCGTGATGCTCGCACGCCTGTCCGGCACCTCCACGGGGTCCCTGCGGGTCCCAGCTGTCCTTGATGCCCCCCTCCCCCCCCCCCCCGCGTGGCGGCGCGC
>VXAK01014339.1:227091-262337 GCA_013399435.1 Arenaria interpres | reverse complement strand
CTTTTATTTTTTTTTTTTTTTTTTCCTCCTGAAAGTGTTCATTCAGCAGCAGTAGGTGTTCTGGTTTGTAGAAAGCAGGAATGGGGGGCACTCCCTGGCCTTTGGAGTCAGCCCCCGTGGTCCCAACGTGTGTCTGAGATCCGTCATCGCTGCGTCACAGAGAGGGGCCTTGTGTGTTGGTAATGGGGATTAATTGTTCTTCTGTTGGTCCTGAGCCAAAATGTTTTGAAGTGGAAAAGACTTCGAACCACTGGCTTTGGTAGCATTTTTTAGAATTTAACCATTTTGTCTCCTGATTAAGTCACAGGCAGCGTCTGTATTGGGTAACCTCAGTACAGAATGACCCCTGAGATGACTGTAGTGCTGGAACACTTGGACATCGGGGAAGCATGTGTTAAATTTCCTCCCTATTCATTATTTGCCACGAGAGGCAGCCTGAGATCTCTGTAGGGCTGGGTTTTGCTTTCAGCTTAGGATCTTCATAGTATCATACGGAAAAATAACAAAGCCAGGCAAATACAGGTGGATGCCAGGTATTATTTTCCCTTTTATTGCTACTGTATTAAATGCCGCTACTCTAGAAGCGAATGCATTGTGCAATAGTTTGGTTCAGTGCCAAGAACAGCATCTGCATTTGCATTCTGAGAATTGGAAAGCAATCTGTTGCTGGAGGGGAGCTTGTGTGTTCGTTCCTGGCTCAAAGTACGCTGGAGATATTTCACTGAAAATACTGTGTGTCGAAGGCCTTTCCTTCCTTCTGTCTCGGATAAAAATGGCCCTTCATGTGCTTTCTGAAAAGAGTAATTTATAGCTTCTTGTGCCACTTGCCTCATCTTGCTCTGGGGAAACAACTGTCTGAAGATGGTTCCAAGGAAGAACATTTTGGTGGGTTTTTTTCCCGTGTGAAGCTTTTCTTAGCAAAACTAAATGCTTTTGGATTGTTTTCTTTCTGTTCAAAAAATGGCAAAATTTATCTTAGATTCTTGCTAATGGGGACAGTGTGCCAAGTGGTGCGGTATGGTCAGATGGGTGCTGTTCGCAGCAGACAGGGAGGGTTTTGCTGTGACGGGGGGGATGGGGACACTGGGTAGACTGGTTTGACACCAGCCTCATGGCTGTTTGTTTTCATCTGCTGGATGGACATCATCAAAGTCCAAAGTTCATTAGGACTGCACTGAATTAGCTGCTCAGCCTGGAGAAGAGAAGGCTCTGGGGAGACCTTATAGCAGCCATCTAGTCCCTCACAGGGCTCCAGGAAAGCTGGGGAGGGACTCTGGATCAGGGAGGGGAGCCCTAGGAGGAGGGGGAAGGGTTTGACACTGGAAGAGGGGAGATTGAGATGAGATCTGGGGAAGAACTTGTTTGCTGTGAGGGTGGTGAGAGCCTGACCCAGGTTGCCCAGAGAAGCTGTGGCTGCCCCATCCCTGGAGGGGTTCAAGGCCGGGTTGGAGGGGGCTTGGAGCAACCTGGGCTGGCGGGAGGTGTCCCTGCCCAGAGCAGGGGGTGCCACTGGGGGGGCTTTGAGGTCCCTTCCTACCCAAACCATTCCATGATTCTATGAATTACCAGTCTGCTGCAAAACTGGGTGTCCCCCTCCACCTGCAGGAAGGTGAGCTCTGGGTGGTGCTGATGTACAGCCCCTGCATGGCCTGGATTAATTGGGAACGTTCTAAGCCTTAGAGACCCCCTCCCTGAAAGGTGCTCTGGATGTTGTATTATGATGTAGAATCAATCAAGTTGAGTGTGAGTGTTTTGCAGTGAAGGCTTTATGTACCTCTGCAGTGGTCTGTAGGGGAGACACTGCTGTGACACCTCCCTGGCCCCCGGGTGACACACGCGGTGCCACCACCGCAGGGCACGGGGCTGGGGAGCACCAGCAGCACACTCTTCTCCTCGTGGGTGCTTTGAAATGCCGTGGTGATGACAGCTCTGCGATGAGTGCTCAGGCTTTGCTTCCAAGAGCTCAAAAACTGCTGAGTTTATATGTAAACTCCTATACTTTGTAAAATGAAAATAAGCGCCTGATCTGGTAAATACCAGCTGGGACAGCGAGCGCTGATGCAGTGGGTTGTGTAGCTACTCTCTGCTGGAGTAATACCATGTGTGACCCAGATACACAGGTGGTAAACGGGGCCTTTAAGTGATGCCTGTTGCTGTTCCGCCCGGGAATAAGGAATAACTCCCGTGGTGCTGGCTTTTCCCACCCAGCCGCCGGCTGGCCACGGCTGGCACCGCCTGGCCACTTTTGGGCAGCCTTGGTGAAAGAAGCAGTAGGGAACCCGGGAGCTGCTGCTGGGGCTGATCCAGCCTGCCCACAGACCTGGGTACAGGAGCAGTTTTTCCTCCCACTCTTTCAAATCAAATTAACAAACCATTGTGAGCGGCCGAATTCACTGGACCAAAAGGAACCAGGTAACAAAAGGGAACAGTTCCCAGTGAAAGCCAGCCCGGGGGCAACGGGCACCTTTTAAATCATTTGCCTCTTCTGCGTCCTCTCTGCTGCATCAAAAGATGAAAGCTTTCCATCTCGGCTCAGCCTCACTAATTAAACTGGTCCGTTCTGGTCCCGCAGCGGCCGCCGGCTCAGCCCCACCTCTGCTTTCAGCCGCTCCGACGCGCCACGCTGCGCTGGGAGATAATAGGGGCTGCGGGAAGGGGTTTTGAAAGCAGCTGCATTAACTTCCCCGGCTCCCCTTGAAGCCAGGGATTAGCCAGCCAAGTCCTCCACGCTTTTGAAGCATCTCCCTCGGAGCCTGTGCGTGACGTTCAGACAAAGGCAGGGTTAAAACAAAGGGTAAAAGCCTGAGTTTGGGTAAATTGCCGCAGCGTGGCTGGAGGCGGCGGAGCCTCGGCGGTGGAGACCAGGAGAGAATTTGGCCCGGAGTGAGGAAGCAGTAAAGGGAACAGCCCTCTTGAAAAACATAAAAGTTAATTGTTATGCAAAAGTGGTACATATTTTCCAGCTCTCAAAGATCAGTGCTCATAACTTCCCCATAAAAAGTGCAGCTGGCCAATATTTTTCACTTTTTCCTGTGTGAATTAAAAATGAAGGCATTTTTCACGCTCTCAGATGAAACTATGAGAGAGAGCTGCTCTGAACAGAACCTCGGGGCTGGATGGGAGCTGAGCTGGTCCCTGGACACCCATCAGTGGTACCCGCAGCCCCGTGCGTCCCCTCCGCTGTCCCGGGAGCGGTGGTGGGAGGTGGGGATGCTGCGGGGCCGTCCGGGCACCGGGAGCCGGACTCGCCTCTGCTCCTCCTGCTCTTCCAACCCCAAACCCTCGGGCAGGGACTGGTGCTCTCCCCTTTCCCCGACTCGTCTCCATCCCAGTCTGTGTTTGGCTCCAGCCGCAGGGGCTGTGATCGATGGTCAGCCCTTCTGGGTGCCGCCCAATCCTGCTGGAGCCGATGGAAGGACTTGAGCGAATGTCGGATCATACTCGAAGGGCTGGATTTCCTTCACTGGGGAAGAGCAGACCCTGATTTCAGTGCTGGTCTTTGTCAGCATCCCCAGAGGTTTTATTTACTTCAGCTGCTTTCTTTGCAAACTGCGCCGATTCGTTTCCCTGAATCCTTGTCAAGTTGCTCGAGCTAAAATTGAGATGCAAATGTACAGCAGCTATTCCTGGTTTTTTCAGATGTGGAAAGCAAGCACTGGAGAGATAAATTACTGTAGTTCCCTTTAAGCACATATTGCTGGGAAGCAAACACTAAAACATCAAAATAAAGCCTTTTTTTTTCTTCTTCGCTCTTTTTAAAGCAAGAATATAATTATGCTCTGTGGGTCTCACCAGAGCACGGATCAAAGCAATTAAATAATCGCTCTTGGCGTAAAGCCTTTGGTTCTGAGTGGTGCGCACGGTGTGTTTACGGATGCCACGGGATGTGGCCGTCACCGTGGGCAGCGGCGCCGGCAGAGGGGGGTTTGGTGGGTGCGTGTGCCCCTCTGCCCCGGGCACCCTGGAGCACGGAGAGGGAGAGGAGCAGCCCCAGAGACAGGGGGTGGCCTGTCCTCGGCTGCTGACCCTGTTTTCCAAGGAAAAGGCACGTGCTTAGGGAAAATGCCTGCAGGCTGGCGGTGAAATGGATGTTTGCACTGAAAGTCATTCGTAGCTTCAGCGGTTGCTTGGCTGATTCCTCATTTAGGAAAAAAAACCTCTCTCTGAATCTTGAGGGTGCCTAAAAAGCAAGTTCCATGACTCGTACTTTCCAGCAGGACAAACTGGATCCTAAATCCAAGCGCTGACAACCCTCAGTTTGGAATCCGGCAATGGGCACTGGGTCATTGTCACTTGTACGACAAGGAGACGAAGCAGAGATAAGAAGAACCATAATTTTTCACATAGGCAGACTTGGCCAAAAAAAAGACACTTCAAAATTGAAACCATTTTGTATTTCTCCACAAAAATGTTCCCCTATTTTAGAAATAAAATGGTTCCCTTGCCTCGCTTCTGAAGGCGTGACCCTCTTGCGAGGCGGGTCACAGCACCGCTTTGTTTCTAATTGCAGGGAAAATTCCTATTTCTGATTCACACTCCGGTACTCAATAGGCTTTGTGCAATTGTTCCTTCCATGGCACTCCTGGTACAATCAGTGCATTGAAGGAGCAGAGAATTTATGACAGCAAATTGCATTACAGATGAGCTGTATAATGTGATCGGGAGGAGGATTCTGTGCTCGGCCTTTGGCGGTGGCTGCAGGAGCCCCCTCCCAGCCCCACGTCAGCCCCCGGGGGCGCGGGGCCGAGCACCCGGCTGCATCCCCCTGTGGAGGAGATGCCAACTGTGGAGAGGAGAGATAAAAAGAAAGGATGAGGAGGAAAGGGAATGGTCCAAAAGGGGAAAAAAGAGCTCCTTGCAGACGCAGGAGCTGTGGCATCCCATGGGTCCTGGCCACGTTTGGCTTTAAAACCCAGATTCTGAGAAACCCCCCTGCGGTTGGGTTAATGCAATGTGATGTGGGGCCGAGACCCAGAGCACGTCCCAGACTTCTGCCAGGGGATCCTCAGGGATCCACTCTGACCCCTGTGCCACATCATAGAAAACCATCTCAAAACGTGCTCCATGGTGTGGTGGGGGTGGTGGTGGTAGGTGTGGGGTTTGAGATGTCTTTGAAGAGTGACTTCTGGCAGTTGCCATGGTGGCCTCACCCAAAACTGCAAATGTAAATTTGTTATGGCACAAAAGAGGAGCCTTTCACAAACAAGGGTGTGAAAAATAAGCTCCTGTTTGTCTTGGGTTAAGTTCAAAATTTTCATTTGAAAAAGGAAAAAAGTTTTCATAGATGATGTCCTACATCACCTGCGCTGTTCCCGGGCTGCGGGAGGAAAGCTCTCAAACCATGCGTGGGTGCAGTCTCGCTGCCAAAGGAGTGAACTTAAACCCAAAGTTTCTCTGAAACAAACAAGGTTATTAATTGAAAGATGTAATTGTGGAGCTCCCTTAGAAAGTAATGATAAGATGCATAATGGTTTCTCTGTGATTATTGTTGATCAAGAAGAGAGCCAGAGAAACAATATGTTAATGACAAAGGTGAAGATTTTTGAGGACATAATGATTGATAAGGACCCAAACGTCATTGATTCTCACTGGGAGTTTTACGCACAACAGTCTTTTGTGCCTTTCAAAACCTGCCTGAAATGGAAAAACCATGAATCCTTTCTGAGTCTGGGCAATGAGGAAGGGATAGTAATTTGTCTGCCATAATTGCATGGAGGTTTAGTAATAGGAGGATTTGAGCTTCTATCTGGGCACCTGCAAATCTTGAATTCCTGCCATCGCTGCTGGTTTGCTGAAATAAAAAACGCTTGCCAGACAGCTTGGCTGGGAACAGTTTTACCTTAACTAATGTAGGCAATCCTCTGTCTGGTTTAATCAAAAATCTCCTCAATGGAGCTGGAGATTGTTGTTCAGAAGAGCACCCGTGATAAAAAGTACGTGTTTTACTGCTCCTGGAGCGGCGCATAATCTAGCGCTTTCTATGACCCCCGAAGGCACAGGATTAAATTGAAGGACTTGCACCTAATTTTTGAGGTTTAAATAACTACCAGAGTATTTATTAAGATGTAGCTGCAGAACCTGGGCAGGGCTGTGCTCTGCCCCTCGTGTAACCAGAGGAACGAGGGTTTGTCACAGCAGTTTGGCATGTTCTTAATTACAGCCCCATTCACAAGCTCTGACTAAAAGTACCTACCGATAAGGAGAAAACCAACAAGTAATTGCTTAGAATTATTTTTAGGAAAATTGTCTCCACAAGAGGAGATGGAGATGAATCTCAAAGCTGATAGAGCGAGCTGTAGCTGAGGTTCCTTGGTGGTGGAACCCCCAGCCTACTTGGGGCTGGGGTGGGTTGCGGGGACCCCCCTGGTCTCTGGGATGGCCCAGCTGAGCAGGGTCTGGGGACCTGCATCGTCCCCTCAGAGTGATTCTTCCCCCCAAGGGACGAAGAGCTGCAAAACAAATTGTCTGAACCCAGCTCTGCAGCAGCTCCAGGTTTCCGTGCATGGTCATAGATCCTCTCCTGGGTTATCTGAGGCTCTCCTCCTCTCTCAGTTCATTCTCTCATCCCAGTTTTACTTCTGATTTGAAATGTGTTTTGTTGAGCGAGCAGTAAATCTGTCATTCCAGCAAGTTCTTAATTGAGCCATTCAGTCCCGGGCAGTCTTTGTTTCGTTTCAGAAGATAAATAAATACCATCTACCAACATATTTCTTCTCCCTCTCCACCTCCATTCTGAAACTCCTTTTTGAAACTAAACAGTTCCAGGCAGCGTTACTCTTCATCCATTCTGCATCCTCATCGGATGTGTACAGGCTGATGCTCAGGGTGGCTCCAGCCCCGAATCCCTGCGGCAGAACTGGTGTGTCCCCAGCACAGGGTGGGAGCGGTGGGATGGGTCCAGCAGCTCCCATTGCTCAGGGCCACTGCTCAGCTTTGCTGGGGATTGCTCCAGGTGGCCTAAATTAGAGCAGCCCGAGACGTTATCTGAGGATAACGTGAAGAAGCACAAGAGTGGGCAATAAATTGCCCCGAGAAGCTGCGGCTGCCCCATCCCTGGAGGGGTTCAAGGCCAGGTTGGGGGGGGCTTGGAGCAACCTGCTCTGGTGGGACGTGTCCCTGCCCAGGGCAGGAGGTTGGAATAAGGTCCCTTCACAACCCAAACCACTCTATTATTCTATGATAAATACTTGTGTTTCCTGCTGTTTGTGCTCAGCTCTGTTTTCAGCCTGAAATCAGGGTCAAGGCTGTCAAATAAGGCAGTTTCTGTGGGAGGAGCCAGCTTGCAGGCAGCCATGGACCTGGCTGAGGACTGTCCTTCTCAGGCACGTCAAGGTGTGCTCTCGCAGAGCCCTCGGCTGTGCTGAGCTCCCTCCAGAGTCCCTGGCTGCAAAGGATGCTCCGTCTCCGGGCACAGCTCTCCCTGCTGCCCACACACACCTGCATGGAGCTGCCGCAGCTCTTTAGCTGTCACCTGGCAGCTGCCAACCGTCCTTTCAAAAAGGGAAAAAAAAAGCAGATTTTTCTTCTCTTGCTGCTAATTAGATCAATAGGGATCTTATTCACCAGTTAGTGAAAGAGACAGTTGTAAGCTAATTAGGGCCGCACTGGCTGAGCACTGATGCTCCCTCTCCGTCCCTTGCGTCGCCCCGGGCGGCTGCAGGCTCGGCAGCACCACGGAAGGGTTCTTATTGCCACCTGAATTCCTGCAAAATCCTCCTGCTGCCCATGGTGCCGCGGAGGTGAGGTACAGCTGGGGGCCGGGCTGCTGCCTGGTGACGGCTGGTTGCGTTCAGATCTCTGCTCCCAGGACGATGCTGTGGAGAGGGAAGAGCTGGCTGGGATGGAGCGGGATCTCTGCTCCAAGTGCCTGCTGGGATGCTGGCCCGTACAGTGATCTATTGCATTAGGCTAATTGGAGAACAACGCTATTTGCTGTTACAATCATTTTCAGTGTCAAATATTTTACTGTTAATTTGAGCACACGAGGCTTCCTTTAATGCTGTTTAGGGCTTTGAAGTTAAATTGCGGTTTCATCACTTGCATGATAAATCACTTAATGGAATTTCCCAGATGTTTTAAAATTAAGTTTAGGTTTTTCTACAAGAATGTCAGGCTCGTTGCCGTGATGGGAGCTGGGGGATCTCTCCCGGTTTATAAAAAGCTTAAACTTCTTTCCCGGTAGCTCAAAGCCCAGCTCCTGCTTCCTGGCCCTTTCAGAGGGGGCGCAGGGCAAGGTCCTGCCCGAGCTGCCTGCGGCGCCCGCAGAAGCACGAAGCCCGGGGACAGGCTGACACTCGCGGCTCAAATCACAAGTGATTGACATTTCAAAGCAGCGCAGACCGCTCCTGGGCACTCGGCACCCACTTCCAGGGTAGTTTTTGCACTGATGAGAGACCTGTCCTTTGACCCCTCTGGTGCAAACTGAGGTGGCTGAGATCTCCCGTTCCTGCAGGATGGCATCATTACCCAGGCGAGTCCGCTGTCTTCTGAGGAGTCATTGGGGTGATTAGAGAGACACGTTCATTCATTATAGCGTGAACCTGAGAGAGAAAAATCTTGCTCCAAGTGAAAAGTCTCAATGTTGTCAACCAACTCGTAATGAAGAAATTAAAATAAGTGAAATAAATACTACTATGAGCGTTGGGGTGCCATGGGAGCAAGGGGCAGCAGTTCATTCTAGTATTCACACTGCTTTGGTTTGTTTAAAAGCTTCCCGTTGGCTGGGGATGCCTCAGAGCACAATTGTACGTAGAGAAGATGTCGGGACTCGGACAGGGTTTTGGGGGATGTACCCGGTACAGGCACGGAGATCGGGTGTGCTTATGGATTCGATGGCTGCTTGACTTGCCCTTGGCTTTTGGCGTGGAAGCACGGGCTGAAGGGCAGCAGGCCTTGCTGCAGCAGCCCTGTTCCAGGGCCTCCGTCTCGCTTTGCCTCTTTGATGTATTTGATGGAGGTTTTGTCCATGCCGGTGCTGCTCGGCGGTAGAGAACAGGGAGAAGAACCGACCTGCCCCTCCTGCCCGCCAAGCTCTTCAGCCCTTCTTTCTGCTGGATGGGCTGAGCTGACCTTCCTCTGCATCGCCTGCTCATAGTGCACAACCCGGCGTCTTTAATTAAACCCTTTATTAGGGGTGGGCTGGCAGAGGGGTAGGTAATGGAGGGGGCCAGCTCTCATTCAGTAGCGTGGTACTTCCGATGATCGGAACTCAGCTCCCGGCTGAGGTTAACCAGGCAGTGGCTGTCGCGTTGCCTTTTTCTAATCCTCTTCTGTGCGTGTGGTGCGACTATCCAGCGCGGCTGCGCAGCTGGTAACGGTAAGGTGGTGGGGCACTGCTGGGACTGGAGGGGGGGGAGGCCCAGCCCGAGCTGAGGATTTGCTTTCCATGTGAATTTTCTTTCCCTGAAGGGCACCCAGGTACGTGTTTTCGGACTCAGGGCAGCGCAGGCCTGCCGTGGTAGGCAGAAGGATGTGATCTGCTTTTAGCTGCCTGCACAAGCTGTTTGCAGCAGAAGACTGAGCACTGGTCCCTTCGGGCTGGTCTACGTGACGGCTCAGACGCGCTGCGGGCTCCGGGAGATCCAGGCTCCGGGCTGACGCGGCTCTTCCCAGGATGTTAATGACTCCCTGGATCCCACGGCTTTGCCTTCAAAATATTTTAAGCAAGGGCCTTCCAAGCAGTGGATGGGAAGCCAGGATGGGTTTCTGGGGTGGGCACTGCTCCCCTAGCAGCCCGGCAGCGATCCGGTTGTGTGGTGGGACCATGTGCTGACGGCTGGACCTCTTGGGATGGGACCTGGCGTGGCCCCACCTCAAGCAGCAAGACAGAGCCAGGCTGAGGATGTCCCCGGTGCTGGAGCTGGCCGAAGGGAGCCCTCAGCCCCGCTCTGTGTGTGGAAGGGACGTGCTGGATGGTGTCTCGGAGCCATTGTCCCCATGGGCTGTGCCCAGGCTGGGGCAGCCTCTGCTGGGGACCTGCTTCCTACCCCAGAGCGCCTCGTGCCACCAGATCCCCGTCCTTCTCCTGCAGAGGCTGAAGACATGGAGAGACAAACGCCTTCAGCTACTCTTACGTGTGCCTGATCATTGTTTTAATTCCCCTTTCCCATTTTTGGACGTTTTTGCTGGTGTGGAGCTGGAGGGCGGCGGGGGCCCTCCCTGCCGGAGCGGGGTCTGGGGTGCAGGGGGTCCGGGTGCTGGGGGCAGCACGTACCCCGGGGTCCCTGCGGGCTCTGCTGCCCGTGGGGTGGGTTTGCATCGGCTCCAGCGCTTTCCTAACGGTTCCAGCGAAGCCATCAATATTTAAAGAGGCTGCAGCCGCTCGTTCCCAGAGCTCCCCGGGCGCAGGCAGCAGCGTTTCGCCAAGCGGAGCCCCCTGTATAGAACTTCTGCTGGGCCCCCCTCCCTTTCCTTTCCTCCGGATGGATTTGACTCTGATTATGTATATCCTGAAAGGAGGATACCAGAAAACATATATTAGACCAATAACCATATCATAAATATGTATTTGCACTAGAGTGGACAAATATATCTGCCGAATGATGTTTTTTTTTTAAAACAAAATAAATTCACAGGATAAATTATTCAATGATTAATATTTGACCAGTTGCAATGTGTGCAGAGTTATCTTAATATGTTTGTAGGCCAAAACTGACTCAGTAATATGTAGCATTTGTGCAATATTTTTACGGCTGTTAAATATTAAGGGCCTGTCGGTCATTTCCACAGAGGCCCTGTAAATCATTTTGGCTCTGTAAAGGGGCCTTGAAGCATAAGTAAATTACATTGCTGCTTATTTTATGGCCCTTGTATGCAGTAAGAGAGATATAAAAAAGTTTAATGTGTAAATGAGAGTCTGACTTCACTGGTCTTGGATTTGTGAAGCTTTCCGATGACAGACTCCCCGCGGTCAGCGGGGTTTGGCTGGAGGCAGCGCCTGCGGTGGCAGAGCTGCTCCCGGCCCCGTTCTGGAGGTGTCCCGGGGTCCCCCCCACCAGCTGCCGGCACCCCGGTCCCACTGGGCACCCACTGGCCCCCTGGGGTCACCCCAGTCCCCAGGGCTGCTCTGGCAGTGGTGAGGTGTCTCAGGTCAGCTCACCCCCTGGTCGTCAAACCATGTCTTAAAAATGAGTGAAACTTGGAGTGGTTTTTAGGCTTGCAGTGATTTTTAGGCTTGGAGCATCTTTTGCATGTGCTGCCTACAGCCCTCTCCGCCCCGTGTTAAGCAACAAACATCCACTTTGTAGCACAATCTCAAACAAGTCAAACATTTCCCCCACAACTGTGCTTCGTTAAAAGGACAGTGCCACCTTCTGCGGGCAGACAGTTTTCCAAAGCAGTGTCTGGAGACAGGTAACACAGCTCTGGCTCCAGTTTCTCAGCTTGGTAGATCGCCTTTCAAGGGCCTGGTTCATACTGTAAGGCAAGAGACCAAAGAGGACATTCAAGCGGAGCTGGAGATGCAGTGATTCCCGAGGAACACCCTGCCCTCCCTGGCATCCCGATGGGTGCCTGTCGGTACAGAGGGTGCTGCAGGAGCAGCCTGTGCTCACGCCGCTTATCTGGGCTCCTGCTTGGGGGTCTGGTGGTGGGTCAGGACTTGGCAGGACCTGGCTGGGGTCTCGATGCTTTGTCTGCCCTCTCTGCTGGTCCAAAGGGCCAGGTCCCAGCAGAGGAGCGAGCACATCATGGCCATGCACGTCGCTGCCCTGGGGAATCTGCCTCCAGGACACCCCAGATGAAGCACATGGGGTGGGGAGGTCCCTTTGCACCAAACCCCCTCCTTAGTGAGGCTGAATATCTGTCAGAAAATTTGTGCATCTTTCCTGGTTATGGGTAATGTTTGTTTTAATTTTACTTTCACTTACCCATTACATTCCGTGAAATACCTGAGCTGGCGGAGGGAGAGCCGCTGCCGCCAGGGTGTCACTGTGATATCATAACTAGTGCAAATGGGCTTGGGTTTGGCGGTGGCAACGAGACAGACCTTTCCCTGTGAATTATTCATGTAAAGGACTAATACAGCAAACAGCACAGAGCTGTGCCAAAGCACTCCTGGGTTATTTGTTGTGTTTGACTCCAATATAGATGAATGATTCCTTTGTCTGAGGCGGTATTTGGGGAGACACTGATCTTCAACTAATGCTTATCATAGCACAAATGCAAGTACCCATGAAATGAAATTTCACTGTATTAATTAAATATTTTGTGTTAGAGATTAATCTCCCATGTTGAATAGGAGTTTGTTTTATTTTTTGAAGGCAATAGGTTGAACTTGGAGAGTGTGAAACGCAATATTAAGCCCCGGAGAGTGCAGAAATCTGCTAACCTGTGTGCCCAGCCGTGAGCATCCCGCCCCCGGGGGGGCTGCGGCTTCCCTGCTGTGACGGGTTGTGCTTTCCCCCGGGCTGGAAGCTGCCAAAATTCTCCCTCCTTTCTGTGGGTAAGGGACCCGGCCGTACCCACTGCGCCTGGAGCCCCACGGGTCAAACTCCCGGCTCCCCTCTGCTGATCCCATTATCCCAGTCCTGGGACCCCCCCGTATCTCTCTGGCTGCACTGGGACCCCAGCACCAGCCCTGCCTGGGTCTGGGATGAGGTCTGTGTGTGCATTATCCTGCGTTAATTCAGCTCTAACAGCTCCCTTTAGAAATGACTCACTGGATTTGCAGCTTCTTCTAACGGCTGTGGAGCAAAAAGCTGTGGGGAACGTGGGGGGCTCCCCCCGGGATGCGGGAGATGCCCTTGGCCGGGCTCACACCTGCCCCACAGCGGGTTTCCGAGGGTGCGAAGCCACCAGAGACAGGTCAGGATGGAGCACGGCGGTGACTTGGGGCTCAGATGAGTAGCAGTAGCTTTTTGTACACAGTAATGCATTGAGTTCAAGCTGAAACATTTAGACTCTTGAAATTATAGTTTGGGCCTTTTACTGCAGTGTAACCGTCATATTTCTGTTTGTCTGCACCGCTTAAAAACTGGATTCCCAGCTTGCTTGATCCTGGTTGGGCTGAGCAGCGGTGCTGGGATGAGGCTGGTGCGATGCACGGGGGGAGCTCCTCCTGCACATCCCCTGCTGCGGGGGCAGTCCCCGGCAAGCTCCCCATCCCACTGCCCACCCAGTGCTCCCAGTAACGCCCAGCCCAGATAGCTCAGAGTACCAGATTTGGATCTCTTGGCTGATCAATAAATAAAGACCATAAAACATTACAACAAGCCTTTTGCACTACAGGTCGTGCATGCCTTTAGAATATCATTTCTCTCTCCTGAGCAATAGAAGGAGGCTGCAGTGTTTGGGTTTCACCAGATAAAGCTGAAATAGAGCAACAGGAAAGACCTGAGCAGCCCATCCCAGTGTTACACCAGTGACTGATGGAACAGAAAATGATGCCCAAAACCCACCTTAAACCACTTCCCTGCATCTGACAATTAAGGAAAAAAAGCTGAGGGAGATTTTTTTAAACCATGTGCTGCTGAGGTAAGGAGGGATAAGGAGCGAATAGCCCAGGGGAAGCAGAGGGGGGCTGATTTCGGGGTCTGTGCTGGCACTGAGCCCCCCCTCCATGGCTGGGATGAAGCCTGTGATCTTCAGGGAGGTGGAGCAGAACGTTGGTCACCCTGGCAAGGGTGTCTGAGGGCCAAGCTGGCTCCTGCAGCCCTTCATGTGCAGGATGAGGATGCACCATCTTCCTCTTCTTCTTCCTCTTCCTCCTCTCCCCACACCAAGTCCCTCCCTGCCAGGGTGGTCTGTCTGTCTATCTGTCAGGATGGATGGACCTTTGCGGTGTTCTGTGTTTTCTTGTGCCACTGAGCTGCATCGCGGGTTAATAAGCTGCTTACTTGACCAAATTACTTTGTTTCTGCAGCTGATTTGAAGGCAAAAAGGGTGCAGGAGGGAAGGGAGAAAGGAAACGTCTCAAGTAATTAGTATGATTAGAGCAGCTGAACACTCTGCTTTGCTGAAACTGCCCTGTTTTCTCAGGAGGCTTTCACTATATAATCACCTGCCTGGCTCTAGCGCGGATGTTTCCCAGTCTGGCGGAGGCTGGGAGGCTCCCAACATGGAGTGGGGCTGGTGCTTCTGCCTTCCCCCTGGCCCGTTTGTCTGCTGTGGGGAGCCAGCAACCAGAGAACCCCCCCAGGGATGGGGCAGCCACAGCTTCTCTGGGCAACCTGGGCCAGGCTCTCACCAAAGAAGTTCTTCCCCACATCTCAGCTCCATCTCCCCTCTTGCAGTGTCAAACCCTTCCCCCTCCTCCTAGGGCTCCCCTCCCTGATCCAGAGTCCCTCCCCAGCTTTCCTGGAGCCCCTGGAGGGACTGGAAGGGGCTCCAAGGTCTCCCCGGAGCCTTCTCTTCTCCAGGCTGAACCCCCCCAACTCTCTCAGCCTGTCCTCCCAGCAGAGGGGCTCCAGCCCTCCCAGCATCTCCGTGGCCTCCTCTGGCCCCACTCCAACAGCTCCGTGTCCTTCTGATGTTGGTGGCCCCAGAGCTGGAGGCAGCACTTGGGGGGGGGATATGGTCTCCCCAGGGTGGAGCGGAGGGGCAGGATCCCCTTAGACATTCTTAGTTACTATAACTCCCAAACGTTTCTTCCAGACGTTCAGTTTTTTCCCTTGGGCAGCAGCAGAGTTCTCTGCAGGGAGGTTTCCTCAGCCCGGGGGGGTCCAGGGGGTCCCTTCCCCCGTGCAAACCCCCATGGGCAGCCCCAAAGTGCAAATCGCTTCCAGCAGAGCCAAGCAGAAGAGCGCGCAGTTGGTTTCCTCATCATCGTATCTGCTAAACTGCTTTTCATCCGAACCAGAGGATGATGACAGCTGAAGGAAGAGCTTTAGTCAGTTTAGGAGTTTTGTAGGTGTTTTTTGCTGGGCTGTCGTGAGCCGCAGGTGGAACCCCCCACGGCGTTGCTCCCCAGCCTGCTCCTCGGATTAACGCCATTGCACCGGTAGCAAACGAAATGGAAGTGCCCTACCTGGGGTAACGAGTAGCACTCCAGGCTCTAACAACAGGGGAAATGATTTTCACAGTGCCAGAAGTAAATATGTGGGGGAAAAAAAATGTAAAACCACCCATAATGTGCATGTTTTATTATGAATCTTTCAGGTACATGTGGGAAAGTGTGTTTTCCTCCAATATAAAATATTTAGAAAACATTGCAAGGTGTTTGCTGGAGCTCCAACCGAAATAGCTTCTCTTATTGTGGCAGCCGTAAGGCAGTATCTGGTATTTGCTGAAATACTTGTGTTGCCCATTTATCACTTCAGCTCAGCGGTTACATGTGGTTTAATATTTCAGAAAGCCTTTATATATGTGGGCATGGCGATCCCTCAGCCAGGATCTGTCCCCACCAGCATGAGGGTCCCACTGGGGGCACTGGTTTCTCACCAACCCAACACCCTCCTGGGGCAGCAGATGAGGACAGGCATCGCTCTGTCAGCCCGGGTTGGTGGCTCTGGAGCGAGGAGCAGCAGGTAGTGACCCTGAGAGCGGGACGGGACCTCCCAGTGCCGCTCGGTGAACTGCTGGCAGGAGCGAGACGTGTCCCTTGGCACGTGTCCCCCCAGCCCACACCGCTCCCCACCAGCTCTGCCCAGAGCCCGGCCCCAGCTCCCGGGCCATCGCTTTCCATCTGTGGAAATAGCTGGTGGGGAAACATCACTCAAAATCACAACACAAAGGGCTAATTCTTAATTTTTCCGTGAATGGAAACTTCTAAATTAAGTGGAAAATTAACCCAGGATAAACATTTATTTTTTTTTTCCCTCCAAATTTGGTTTTATAATGATTGTTGTCTTTGAAATGCGATAAAAAAATCAATGCAAAGTTTTTCAACAAAACAAAGATTTTGTGTTTAAAGAGATGTATTTCTATCAGTTACTTCTATCTTGCTGGAAAGTGTATGTGATCTGGTGCTCGGACATTATAGGAGAGAGGCTTCGCTGGAACCTCCCTCCCATCACTAACGCGGTGGTGATGGTGGACCTGCCTGTCCCGTGTGCCTCTCTGTCCCTTGCTCCCTGCGTGTGAAGGTTTCCTCTGCAGCATCTGTGTTTTCCTCTGAAACATCACATTGTGCAAACGGAGCAGTTGCCCAAGTGGCCAGGGGCAGGCTGCTGCTGGCCATGCCCCGCTCCATGGCCAGCCTGCTGGGTGCTGTGCTGGGGAGTAATCACTGCACCAGCCTGGGAAGCCTGACACCCAATCCCCAAATTAACTCTGTATATGTATTTTTGTTTCCTCTGCAGATTTCTTTAGACTCAGCCTGCCGTCACGGGCTGCCTTATTAGCCCTGCACAGCGGTGAGGTGCAGGGACTCCTAAAGACCCGCGGTGTCTGTAAGGTAGAGAGCACAAAAGCACACGCGGCGCTGCAGCTGGTCTGCTCTTTTGAAGTCTTTTTCAGTCGGTGGAAATGCTCACATTATTTCCGGAGGGATTAGGATCAGGGCTTTACATAGCTGAGAGCTTACTTAAATTTTCAATTTCTTCCAGGTCAAAGGAGAGTTAGTCCAATTTTTCCATGTTTGACGCATTTCCACATAACGGCGTGTAGAAAAATCCTTCCTTTATTATTATTTTGAATACATCTGTAATGCTCTGAGATTTCCTGTGAATATAGTTTCCATCCACAGAGGTACTGGACTCATAATCGTTGAGATTTTCTGCATTCTTATGGAGAAGTTATATGGAATTTAATAATGCTGATGCCACTAGAGTCTCTGTAACTGACACTAAAACCCCACGGAGTTTAATAGGAACCACTAACATCTCTAAAGACTTTTTGCAGCCTCTTGTAAAAGTATATGGAAGAGAATATCTAATAATCTGTTAGATTTGGCAGAAAAAAAGAAAAAAAAAAGGATTTTCTTCTCCAAATACAGGGCAGAGCTGTATATTAGCTAACCAAAACCAGTTTATTTTCCCCAAACTGATCCAACCCGGTGTGCCCACCTCAAAAAAAATCAAATTATCCTCTAGACCCATTAGGGAAAACCCTACAGAACCTGTGGAAACCCCTCTCCATGGGATCCCTGTGCAGCTGCTGGTGTTGGTACCCAGCGGTGCTGCTGCTGCAGGATTTTCGGGTGGCTCCCGGGGCAGTGGCAGCAGAGGATGCCAGGGCAGAGGGTGCCACGTCCCCTCCCGACCCTCTGTGCCCGACTCCCCCCTCTTTCCAGTAAAAGATTTCCCCAGTTCTGTGTGTTCCAGCGCGTCCCCTCCGTCACCCAGGCGTGGGGGCTGTGCTTTGTTTTCCACCTCGAAATGTCACTCCCTCCAGATTTCGCTTGGATTTCCTCCCACGGAGCCGGTTCACAAATCGACTGATTCATTTTCTGGCGTTACTACTCTGGGGCCACATCCCCTCCGCGCGGCGCCTCCCGTCGAGTCAGAGTCACGGGGTGATGTGGGGTTGGAAGGGACCTCTGGAGATCCCCCAGCCCAGCCCAGCCCCCCAGCAGCCATGGGGCAGGCCAGGCTCTGCTTGGGTTCTACGTGTATTTTTAATGCGTTGCAGCCATAGAAGTAGCCGGGTGTTTCATTCATGGTAACGCTGAGCTCGAGAGCTTCCCGGTGACCGGGGCAGAGAGCTGCCGTGGGAGAGGAGCCCCGCTCGGTGCTTGCTGTCCCTGGTGGGCTCAGCACCCCCTCGCCCCCCTTGAGGCCTCAGGGAGAGGAAAAGCTTGTGACCTCAGGGTGTTTCAGACTGCCCAAGCGAGGGTAGCTTAATTGGTCTTGAAGCTGCCGCTAAAAATGTTTGGAATAAACTGCAGGATTTTTTTTAAAGCAGTGTCTGGAGGGTCTCCCACGGCATGCATTTATTTGATGCAAAAGTGCTTTGGTCTAGATGCTCAAACTGATAAAGCAAACCATTCATTTCTTAAAGTTCAATTCACCACTTAAAGGATAGAAAATAAACCAAGCAAAGCCACAGCAACATTAAACAGCAAGATACAGGACTTACGGCAAAGCCCACTGTGGCTGGGAATGTGTCTCTCACATAAACCAAATTTATCTCTGTAGAGCAGAAGGCTGCTTTATGAGGTTCAGAGGGGAAAAAAAACACAACAAACTTCCAGGGAGAGTGTCTTAGCTCATAAAATTCAGGCATCAGCCCCCATGGAAAGGGATGTCTGATATTCCCAGAAATGCAGCAGCCCCAGTGCAGAGCTCGGGACCGTCCGTGCCCCGGCTGTGGGTTCAGGGTTCCCTCTTTTGTCCTGGCAGGGGCTGCCTTTGTCACGCTCCAGATAATTAACAAACACCAGCTCTGCGGGGCCGCCCCTGTTCCACCGGCCCCTCACCATCTCATTTTCTTTGGAGCTGCCGTGTTTACCCCAGCAGAGCTGAACGGCACTGGCGGGAGCGGACCTGGTGGTGGGATGAGTGTGGGATGAGCGTGGGACCGAGCACTGAGCCCCCACCACCCACCCGCTCCCCCCAGCACGGCTCCCAGGCTGGCACCCCCAGCCCCAGGCTGGCATCCAGCGCCACGCCATGCTGCCCTTCAGAAGCCATTTATGAAAAAGGAGGGTTGGTTCAATGCTGTTGGAAATGCACCGCTACGGCAAAGAGGGTGAGCTGTTCATTAGTGCCTGTTGTCAGTGAAACACCGCTGTGGCCCCCAGCAGTGGATACGTGGGGCAGACACTGCAGACGCCGCTGGCCAGGTCCAGCAGCCACCGTGCTCCTTGCAACATTAATTCCTGGTAACGAGGGAAGTGATTTGCAGCTTCCTGCGGGGACTCATCCTTAGGATGAGGAATGGCACCTTGTGTCAACCGCCCAACGTGCCGCCTGTTGGGCCGGGAGGTGCCTGATGGTGCATCCCTGCTGGTGTCCCCACGTGGGACACACGTGCCCATTTTGCACAACACGAAACGATGAGTGAAGGACATTACATTCTTTAAAACAAGTCCAGGAGAAGAAGAAAACCGTATCCCGGCAATTAGGAGATTAGTAATGGCTTTTCGCAGGGAAGAGGAGAGTGATTTCCAAAGCAGTTGTTTTGAAGGAGCGACTTTTCCCGTTGGGTCTCTCAGCAGCAGAACCGTTTCTGGTGCGTGGCTGGTCCTCTGCCCTCTCGCTGCCGCCCGCTCCAGCTGCAGGGGCCACGCTCCATCTCACTCCGTAATGGCGACATCCATCACCTCCCTGCTCGGCGTCCGGAGCAGCTGCTGCCCTGGGCTCTGCCAGCGCCATCCGGGCTCGGGAGGGACACGCAGCGAACGGGGCTGAGCTGGGCAGAAACGAAACACCGCAAATAAAGTCATGGTGGGTTGACGTCTCTGTGCTGGTCCCGCTGCCGAGGGCAGCTCTCCCGGGGGATGGCAGGAGGAGGCTCTTCAGCCCTCCCAGCTCCTCAGGGATGAGAGCACGGCTGCATTGACTAACCTCTAGTAACCTCGCTTTTACTGTCAGAGAAATCTCTCCCTCCCTGCCCTTTTTCAACTGAGTCATTTCAGTTGTGAGTTATATCAGCTCACTGCCTACTATTACAGCTTAATTATTAATTTATAACATCATAACCCCCGTGCTGCCCATGCGTAAAGCGAAGGAAAAGGACTAGTAAAGAAGAGAGACAAGAAGTCAGTAACCCCAAAGAAAAGGAAAACTGCAGAGTCCAGGGGGAGACCTGACCAAGGAGCCCCCATGAAAAGCTTAGCTTTTGGGAGCAGTACTGGAGTAGAGACAAAGAGGCAATGGGAGGATGCTCCAAGAATAGCAAATCACTTGATACTAAGAGTAAGAGGTGAGAGGGAAGAAACTGGAACAAGAGAGAGACTGCAGGAACAGAACAAATGAGAGGTGAAAGGGGGTGAATTTATCCATGTGATGATGGCAAGAGTAATTGTCCACAGAAGCTTCTGGCAGGATCCAAGCAGATATCTATTTACATAAAGCATATATTTATATATGGGGAATGAATGAAAGTGGAAAATGAAAGGGAAGCAAGTATGTGATTAAACAATCAGGAGAAAAAAGTTTAACTTGGGTCTTTTAAAAGGAGAGCTGAGTTTGCTCCAACTAAAAGCATAATAAAATGCAATGAAAAGAGCAGAACTGCAGGTTGATTTACAAATCTCACTGGTTGGCTGAAACCAGCACTGTGAGCAGAAACTCCTCGCTTAAGAATTAGTTATCCCTTTGCCTGGGGATTTTTCTACTTGACATTGTGAAATAGCTTGTCAAGCTGGTGCGTGTCAGGACGCGGCTGTGAGTGACAGACGGCGTGTCTTTGAGCACAGGGGTCTTGCCGTAAATGCCTCCTGCCTCCGAGGCTTCTATCCCCGTTGGATTTGCCAGCTCCACCAGCTCTTGCAGTAAAGCATCCAGCCTGCTGCTGGATGCCGTGCAGTTATTTAGGTCATTTGATTTTTATATCAAAATAGTTCTGTTGGTATTTGGGGCCTTTGGTGTGAAGCCGGTCGAGCTAAAGACACCAACCAAACTGCTGGGTTGCCCAGTAATCCAGTTCCAAATGGTGTCTCCTTTCCCTGTGGGTGTATGTGCTTGTTTTTAAAATATCAATATATTCCCATATGAAGCGTGAGTGCAGAATTCCAGTATCTGAAGGGGCCTACAAGAAAGCTGGGGAGCGACTTTTTACAAGGGCATGGAGCAATAGGATGAGGGGTAATGGCTTCAAACTGGAAGAGGGGAGATTGAGCTGAGATCTGGAAAAGAAATCCTTTGGTGTGAGGGTGGTGAGAGCCTGGCCCAGGTTGCCCAGAGAAGCTGTGGCTGCCCCATCCCTGGAGGGGTTCAAGGCCAGGCTGGAGGGGGCTTGGAGCAACCTGGGCTGGTGGGAGGTGGAATCAGGCTCCTCTTACTCTTTTTTACTCTTTTTCCTGAGATTTCTTTGCACCGATGTCATTTGTGATGGGGGTAAAGGGGAACACGCAAATTATTCTACATTATGTTCACGGTAATGACAAGTCTTAAAATAGCTCTCAATTAGCAATTGATTGCAATTAATTGGAACAACATAGGCTGATATGATAGCTTCGTATCTCCAGAGCATTTTTGAGTTCATGAGTTCTCATTTTCCAAAATTCAAGAATTGTTTCTCCCATATTACCATAACCATCTGTCACCAATTTATAATATAAATCTTCAAGAAGCGGGGGTAATAGACACATTGGCTTGCTAATTAAAAAGGTGTCCAAAATAGGGCTCAAGTTTGAATGCAAACTGTGTTCTTTACATATATGTATGCAAATATATATATGTGTATAAGTGTGTACCCCAAGGTCTTTCCCGCTGGCTCCCGCCGGGTGCAGTGGCGGGTTTGGGCGCTGGGCTCGGTGCCGAGGGGGCCGTAGCCGCACTGGGGAGGCTGCCCCGGCCACGTTAATGCTTTAACGATGCTCATCTCCTTCCGAATTTCTCCGCCTGAGCTCTGGAGCCATCTGCAGGAATGCTCCCAGGGGCAATTCTCAAATCAGGGCACTGGGAAGGGACGAGTTTTCCGATTCTTCAGACTGCTTTGGTTTTACCTGCGTTGTAATTCATGGACAATTGGAATTTCTTTCTTAATAAATATCAGGAAAATGTCAGTGCAAAGCAACTGGGGGGTTCAATCCCCCATCCGCCTGCGTGACTGCCCTGCTTTCTGGCTGCTGGGTTTAATGTCCTACCAGAGGGTTTCATGTCTTGCTAACGGAGAGCGGTGCAGGTCTCACGCCGTCAGTAACTCCAGGGGATGGTCCAGACAAGACAAGGGGAGCCCTCACTCTTGAACCCAGGCTGGTTTGATTCCATCAGACTTCACTTTCAAGTCCTGGAGCAAAAATTTAAAGTAACAGAAGGTAAAAGGAAAGATTGTATTAAGGTAAGGTATTAATACAGCAATAATTAAAAAAAGGATACAGAAGAGTCTTAAATTTGAGGGGGCAAGGCTGGACCTAAAGAAGGAAGATGTTGGCAGTGGCAGTTGTTAATTCTCTCTGCACCAAACTGAAACGAGCTAAAGATGTTCGACAGAAGGATAGAAAGAGCAAACTCTATTGGCAGAGGAAAACTTATGCGTCAGTTTTTTGTATCAATGTAGTTTTCCTGGAGGAAGATACACTTAAATGCCATAGTCCTGCCCAATATTGCTTCTAATCCCAGTATCTGGGAAGGGGAGTACAAAGCAAGGAAGGCAGCAGCACAGAATTACGCCTGGAATTACTTCGTATATTGGAAACGCTGAACAGTCAGAACCCGTCAGCTCTTCCTACAACCCGGGTTGTTCGTTTTACTCTGCTTCTTCAGGCTAAATGCTTGCTAAACTGTCAGTGAAAAATACAGGCGAGAATTGAAAGGGTATTGCTCAGCTCTTGCTTCGGTCTGGCCAGAGATTCTACTGAGTGGGTGAGAACTGAAAGGTAAAAAGGCAGATAAATCTGGGCTGTGCAAGCCTGAACGAGTTCTACAGTGAAGGACTTGGTTAAGCAGACAGCTCTGGGTAGGCTGATAAAGAGGGTATAAAAGGATTGATTTGAAGAGACCATAACCAGAAACAATTAGAAGTTTTCAGCTGGCCTGAATTAACGATGGAGACATTGGCTGAGGTATCACCACACACGGGGGCCGTCACCACCACCCACCTCTGTGAGAGACAACGAGACTGAAGGGTCCTCCCGGGACCTGTTTGCTGCTTTAGATCAGTGCTGAGTAGCTCGGGGCCAGGCTGTGTCCATGGGAAAGCCAGCACGGGGCACCCCAGGTAGAGTTAAAAATACTTACTGCACAGCAAAGTGATGCCCAAAAGAATAAATTGACCACAAAAGTGGAGTTCCTCTGGTAAAAAGGCTTTTGTCATGAAGTGCAAGGAGGAGCCTGTAGGACTTGGGGAACATCCCAGCTTTGAGAAAGAGTCTGACACTGGTGGCCAGTGACCGCGGTTGGCCAATTTCTCTCAATGCTCTCTGTTCCTTACCCTGTGGCTGCTCACACTCTGTGCTTCTCTTTCCACTCCCGATTTTAACTTCATCACGTGTTACTTTGAGAAAGATCCATACATAAATATTTTGGCTCATTTAATATGCCTTCTGGTATTTTAACATCGGGTCTCATATTTTCTCCACCATTTGGGGAGCTTGTTTTTATTTTCAAACAAATTTGATACTCTTGCAGAAGTTCGTTCCCAGAATTGAGTGTTTTAGGAAAGATCACAGAAGTGCTGGTAAAATGAGAAAGTGCTGGGAGACTCCTGATGAAAGTGGCCGTGCTGGCAAGGGACTGGCTGGAATTCCCTTGCACACATCGTAGACCTCCCCAGACAGAGAGAACGTGGGCGAAAAAATGTGGTTTTTACACTGGCTTGGCAAGTTCAGAACATTTAAATGGAAAAACCTTTACAATAGAAAATTTAAATTAGTAGAATGGACTGGGAAGGAACCAGGTATCTGTGAAGAGCAGCTCAAGTCCTGGCCACAGCTGCGTCCAAGGGTAAAAATTGGATTCTTTTCTGCTAACTGAGCCTGCAGCAGCCGGTGCCGGTCCCTTCCTCCCCCACCGCTGCTGCCTTTGAACATATGGGAGAGTTCAAACCAATAACGTTGCTGTCAAGTCCTTCCCGGGTTTTGTTTGCTTGCTGAAATTTTACTGAAGATTCTTGATCCTAAATGCAAATAAATCTACCGCGTGTCCGTCCTGCTGCCAGCACTGATCCCGGAGCCAATTACTTGCCTGGCATTTGTCATTGTTCCTAAGCTTTACCTGGGTAATTTTATTTAGACAGGGGCATTTTCTGCTGATAAATCTAGCTCGATTACCAAGTCAGAATGTATTTATTAAAACACCAATTAGACCTTGGTCTCTCATCAATCACAACAACTTTAATTCATGCATGGATGCAAAAGCTGTTTGAGGTGTTGTGCATGCATGAATGAGTGATCTAAATCAAATTGTCACTCTGCCGACATCACCTTATCTCCGGACCTGGAGGCAACCCATTTTTTATTTACCATATGAATAATGTGTGATATTTTTAAAAGCTTCAACACTTCATTTTTTTGGCGTTGAGAGGTGAGTATTTGCTTCACAAGGTTAGAAACAAAGGTGAGCGTGGAGGTGAGGGCACCAACCCCTCAGGCACTTGGGTGATGGGACCCCGTGGGATGGAGGTGATGGGGAGGTGGCAAGGGGTGGCCCCAGGGGGCTGCCTGGCTCAGGGTGGGGGCTACTCTGTTCCCACCTGCCAATGGTCCTGGCTACGTGGGCAGGGTTGTTAATTACTGCCCAAATGGGGATCAGCTGCTTCAATTAGCCCCAACAGGAGAGATAAAGTCTGGAAGAGACAGCAAAAGCTGAGAGATCAAGATTGTGGGGATGAGGAAGAAGAAAAGGAATGTGAAATAGAAATAAAAAAAACAGCAACAAAACCCTAAAGGAGAAGCAACGGTAAGAATAAAAGGTGAAAGGACAAGGTAAATGGACAAGAGGGGATTGAAAATGGCTCCAGGGAGGCTGCTCGCAGGCTGGAAGGCTGGTACAGCTCACACCCGGAGAGGTAACGAACGTCCCTTTTGGTCACTGCTCCGTCGCTGTCTCCGCATCTGCAGCAGCAAACCTGCTCTTCAGTATTTTGTAAGGCAGGCTCAACCATCCCTCTTCCCCTAAAAAAAACAAACAACCTCCCCCCTCAAAAGCCCCAAACCATAGCACCCCCCACCCCAAACCTCAGGAAAAAGAGCTTGAAAACTGTGGGAGCTGAATAAAAGGACTAGAGTTCTGAGAACAAGGAGCTCTTCTGGCCCTGCGGCTGGAGCTGCGAGAGAAGCAGCCTCCCTCCCATTGCGTGTTCTCCTCGGCGGCGTTTCATTCCAAATTCAGTAGGGGAAAAAAATCAAATTTTTCACATTTCTTGTTGGATAGTAATTTGTAACATTCATTCTGAAATATCACAACATTGCATTTTTATAAGTCTAAAGCATTATTACAGAAAATTAACTGTATATAGTGTGATACTAAAATTAATGTTATAATATGGCTGTCAAAATGCAAGGAGGTGTTGGAGTGATCTAGTTGAGCACTTTCCCGGTGCAAATGGCATCAAAATCACCATGCTCTTTTAGAATATTTCAATTCCAAGACAACAGCATTTATCAGGGGAAAAATTGCCTGAGAAGTGTTCAGCCCTCTCTCCTGGGGTCTGTCAGAGGTTTCATACGTGTGATTATGCTCCCTCTGTGATTCCAGGTGGGCTTGGAGAGCAAAGGGGTGATGGTTTCTTTCCAGGGCAGCAGCTGGGTAATTTGTTGGGGGGATTAAATCTGGGGGTGACCAGCTGGGGCAGGCAGAGGCTGAGACTGGTGCCAGCTACGTGGTAAGGCAGCACTTGGCTGGGAGTTACCGGTGGGTAGTGGTTAATTTTGGGTAGTATTAAATTCTCTGTTAGCCTTTTTCTGGGTGAACTCATGCAAAGACCTACTCTCAAAGTTCCTAGAAGTCAAGGGGGGGGAGATGTCCCCACCTGCTGCAGCGGTGGCCTTTGGGGCAGTTGTAGACTCATCATTGGTTTTAGGTTTGAAGGTCCTATCCTAATTTATTTTACATCATAACTTCTCTCTCATCCCCATTTTCCCGCACACCCATGTCCTCCTTCGCAGGGATTTCCCCTTCCCTGCCTGCAGCAAGTTTGTTGTGGGAGAGGGAGAGGAGAAGAGGAAAAGTGGATAGCTGAGGGTTTGTGTGTCAATTATACATCAGAGGCTTCCCTGCTTCTTCAGAAGCTTCTAATAATAATAATTATAATTAGGGCACTGGGAGACAAATGTGCTGAGATCAGGGAGAAAAGCAGGAAAGCCAGGCCAGAATTAATTAGCCCCTTTTATCCATGAATCTCAGAGCGTTTAGTCATTAATTAATGAATTCTGTGGTTAAATCAGCTCGATGTTGGGTTTGCGGCCGGTGCCGGGGCTCAGCGCCCGTCCTCGCTCGGCCCTGGGTCCCGCTGGGTTGATGCCACCGCAGACGCCTTCCTCTTGTTGCAAAATGCAGGGAAATACGGCTGAACCGTTTTGGTTTAACACTGCTAGGAAAAAAAAAAAATAAATCAGCTTGAGGCAAACAGCAGTGATAGTGATTTTTTTTTTTTAATTTTTTTTTTTTTGTCTAAATCCTGAGCTCTTCTGCGTCCCTCTTTGCCCGTACCCGCCCGGGCTCTCGTGCTGACCCGCAGCAGCTCCCCCTCGCCTCTGAGCAGCCGGCGTGTGCCGGTGGTAGCCCAGCTCCGAAGCCTGCTGCCCATCTCCCCGGCTCCCGGGGGGCTTTCCTGGCTGGTGGGAGTGCTGAGGACTTTATTCCCAAGAGGCTGGGTCGCAGCCCTGCGTGCCGTTATCCGCAATCCCCCAGCCCCGTCCCTGTCTCGCTGTCAGACTGGCCCAGCCTTCTCCCTCGCTTTGATGCCAGCTAATTGATGTAATACAGAGAGTAATTTAGTTACTTAAAGTGGTAAAATTAGATCTTGTATGATGTGCCTGGAATCTCCAGCTTCCTTTCCTTGTCAGAACGCTGTTGTATTTCCTTACCCCACACTCTGTCAAGCTCTGTGGGCAGCAGGAGCGTATCCTGCAGTGAGTCCCCTTCTCTGGCGAGGTCCCGGGACCCGTCCCTGGCTGTGGATTTAGGCTTTTTAGTGTGTATTGGCAAGTCTGCCGCAGGGACACCCTGGCAGCCCCTGGCCCCGAGGAGGTGATAGAGGTGGGGGGTTTCGCAGCCCGTGCCCGGCCGAGTCACAATCAGGCGAAGGGAGTTTGGAAAGCGGGGAGGGAGGCACTCCAGGCTGTGCTGCGGCTCGGAGCGGAGCTGGGCTTCCGTGACTTGAGACCAGATAATTTTACAGGCCTGTTTTAAATAACAGAGCCAACTTCCTAGCGTGGTAATTACTTTGATCCTGGTTGGCACAGATGTATTTTTCATGTATTATTGCTTAATACTGGAACCTTTATTTTTTTTCTTCCTCTGCTATCTGAAGATAGCCTAACGAAAATTATTTCTTCCCCCCTACTTCATTAAATGCTAAAGGGCAATTCAATTTTCTCCATAGCCTTCCCTCTGTCTTTAGATTTTTTTTAATGTACTGCTCTGGCTAGCCTGATACGTCGCTCTTGTAATGATTATATCGAGGTCTTTTCAGCATAAAACTTAAGCTGATTTTGTAGCTACAAGCAAAAGGCCACGTCGGGCGCTGCCCACGCGCCCGCTGGGGTCCTGGCTGCCGGCGCTGGGCTGGGGCCAGCCAGGGCAGGGTCTTGGGGGGCTGGAAGCCAGACTGGCCGGATGGCTTGTGAGAGCGTGTTTAGCTGTCCATAGAGACTTCCCCGCCAATTAAAGGTGTCAGAAATGTATTTATCCAAAAGAAATCTGTTTGCCTTTGCCCCTTCTTTCTCCGCAGAGTGTTGTTGAGGCTGCAGGATGGTTTGAGCTCTCCCGGCTGCTGTCGAGCCAGGCTCTGGCATCCCAGGGAGTTTGGGGATCTGCGCCCACATCCCCTGCAGAGATGCTCTGCATCCCCCGCATCTCCTGCTGGCCACCAGCCCCGCTCCCACTGAGCCAGCTCACTGGCCACCAGCACTCCTGCCCAGCCCTGCTCCTGGCAAGCCACCCCAGCCCTGCTCGCTGGCCACCGGTGCTGGCAGTGAACCGGTGGGAACCCCCAACCTCTCTGCCAGGAGAACCTCTCCAAGCCCCATGGCGGTTCCCAGCACCCGCATCTCACCTGGGTTTTGCTGCTCAGCCTCATGGATAGAGGAATTTTCGTCTGCGGGTTTGCCCGCAGTATGCCCTTCATTGGTGAATATTCATTGAGGGAAATTAGCATCCATTAGGTCTTAATTAACTTATAAAAGGCTTGTTTGGTGGTAATGAAGTATATACTCTAGATGTGCCCCCTGGCAGCCGGTGGGTCCCCCTGCCTGCCTGGCCATCCCCGAGCAGGGTCCAGTCCCTCTGGCCAGGGCACGGGAGGCTGGACCCCTTTTTCTTCCCCATAGCCACGATGTTACGGCTGTGAGGAGGTGTCTGCGGCCGAAGCGTGTGCCGAACATCAGCTCAGGTTTGGAAAGAGGCCTTCGGTGCTTGTGGCAATGTCCCACACTGCTGCAGGGTGTTTGGGGTCTGATGTCGGTGTCCGGGTTGTTTGGGCACTTCAGGTGCCTGTTGGAGTTCTGTTCCTTGGCTGGGCCAGCACAACCTGGATTTGGGTTTCTTGGCTGTCCCACTGCCGCGGGATGTGGATGGACTTTAGTCCCTATGAACTTTCTGAGACACTGTTAGGGAGGCGCCAAAACCTGCCACCCTGAGAACCCGGGTGGGATGTAGGAGGAGGATGCTGGGTGCGCTAATGGGCACTGACCTCAGCAGAGACCTTTTCCCTTTCCACTCATTTTTCACCCATTTTCAGCCTTCATTCAGTTCAGGGAGGGGAAAGGATGCAGCAAAGGCAGCAGGAGCCCATCATCCCGGTGTGGGAGCGGGCGAGCATCCCCGGCTCATCCCCGCTGTCCTCTGGGATGAGCTGGAAGGGAGCCGCAGGCCCAGGGCAGGGAGAACACTCCTGAAAGAGCTGGTGGCAGCAGTGGTGGCATCGAATGTATTTCCTCTGTTAGGATTCACTGTTGTCCTTAAATCCGCACAGGCAACACAGGGGAAAATGACTGAGTTTAGAGGTGAGAAAAATGAATTCCAGGCGAGTGCAGAGCAGAGACAGGGAAGGAGAGCGGGAGCTGCCCTGCCGCCGGCCGGGAGAGCTGGGAGAAGGAACCCCCCCCAGCACCTCTCTGTTCCCCCAGGGCTGGCCAGAAACACCCTCTCCATTTCCCTTCCACCTGCTTAATTTTTGCCTTTCAAGCACTGGCGGTTATTTGCTGGAATAAATGGTTGTGTGTTTGGGAAGGGCAGAGGCTCCGGAGCAGCCCCTCGCAGGAAAAAGCAGGAAAAGCAGGAAAAACCCTCACCCAGCTGTAACGTCAACTGTCAACTGCTCACGGATGTGCTGTTCAGAAGCACGTGTGAGCAGGGTTTTACGAAGGCTCAGTACATAATGCCTTTGTCAAAGCCAAGCAAATGATAAAAAAATTCAATTTAGCCATTATTGACTTTTTTTCAGACAAGATACAGCACAGGTCTTGAAGCACGGCTATAAATTAAATTTAGCCACACAGCTCACAGACTGAAAGACTCCTTCATTATTGACAAGGAAGAGGAAGGAAGGGATGAGGAGGGGCTTCCCGACTTTCGCTTTTCCACCTGTTTCTGTAAATTTTATGCGTTGTGTTTGTGGTTGTGAAAAGGATGGAGCAATGGGAGAGCAGGGCAGTGACTCCCAGCAGTGCAGCGTTTGGAGAGTTTGCTGCCATGTGCTTGCAAAACCCCCTTCCTCCCCAGCATTAGGCAGGGTTAGGATGGAAAGGGAGGTTTAGGATGGATATTAGGAAAAATGTTTACACTGAGAGGGTTATTAAGCCTTGGAATGGGCTGCCCAGGGAAGGGGTTGAGGCACCATCCCTGGAGGGATTTAAAAGCTGGGTTGACATAGTGCTGGGGGACATGGGTCAGTGATGGGTTTTGTCAGAGTTAGGTTGATGGTTGCACTCGATGATCTTAAAGGTCCCTTCCAACCCAGACGATCCTATGATTCTATCTGCACCCACGGCTCGGGGGGGGGCTTGAAGTCAGCAGCAACANCGAGGTCCCTTCTCCTGGGGGAGGGTGAGACTGGGGGCTCTGCCGCTGGTCCAAAGCCACTACGCTAAATTCTGCTTCTCNCCAGCCCCAGGCTGCAGCTCTGCCCCCGCCGTCCCCTCCCCGTCCCCTTCTCCTGCCCCCGCACCCCTGTCAGAGATGCCACAAGCTCCAGGGTGCGATACCAGCTCTTCTCTTGCTCTGGGTAATGTTACCAATGTGCATGAGTTAGAATTGATAATTACATTTTAGTGGGAAGATGGATGCTTCTAAATGACATTTAAATCCATGATTATTGGTCAGGGAACAGTTGTTATCGATGCCAGCTCTTCCCCTTTGTCACGGATTATTGCCTTTGGGCAGGTCTCCAGCTGAAAATGAAAAAAAAATCAAGCAATGTGCCATATGAATCAGGAAATAAATTAAGTATTATTCAGGGGTTCCCATCACTGATGGGTTATGCAGATGAAGGAGCGTGTTTCCCAAAAGACTCTCTTTTGTCAAGACCAGTGAAGACCTACCCTTCCTGTGAGAACAGGTCCTGTTCCCTCCTGTCCAGACCTGCCTTTATTGAAGACCAATGCGGGGAAGGTCAGTGCTGGAACGAGCTCTTGGTCCCCTGGTGTTTGCAGAGCCGGTNTTTTTTTGTTGTTGTTGTTGAGGGCCCGTTTCTGGAGCAGTGGCAGCAAATGGTGACTTAGACCTGGTGCAAGGAGGAGATTCCCCAGCCCCAGGCTGCAGCTCTGCCCCCGCCGTCCCCTCCCCGTCCCCTTCTCCTGCCCCCGCACCCCTGTCAGAGATGCCACAAGCTCCAGGGTGCGATACCAGCTCTTCTCTTGCTCTGGGTAATGTTACCAATGTGCATGAGTTAGAATTGATAATTACATTTTAGTGGGAAGATGGATGCTTCTAAATGACATTTAAATCCATGATTATTGGTCAGGGAACAGTTGTTATCGATGCCAGCTCTTCCCCTTTGTCACGGATTATTGCCTTTGGGCAGGTCTCCAGCTGAAAATGAAAAAAAAATCAAGCAATGTGCCATATGAATCAGGAAATAAATTAAGTATTATTCAGGGGTTCCCATCACTGATGGGTTATGCAGATGAAGGAGCGTGTTTCCCAAAAGACTCTCTTTTGTCAAGACCAGTGAAGACCTACCCTTCCTGTGAGAACAGGTCCTGTTCCCTCCTGTCCAGACCTGCCTTTATTGAAGACCAATGCGGGGAAGGTCAGTGCTGGAACGAGCTCTTGGTCCCCTGGTGTTTGCAGAGCCGGTAGCTGGGCTGGGAAGGGGCAGCAGGCTTTGCTGGGGTCCTGCCGCCTTCTGGCAGCCAAAAAGTCATCATTTCTGTCTCTGTTTTGAAGTTGTAACCTTGGCCTCGGCTCCATAACCTCTGCTCACACCTACGAGTTTATTGGCTTCAAAGGAATCACACATACAGGTAAAACTTGGAGGAATGGATCAGGAATGACAAAATCTGAAGCACTCTCTTTGTGGTTTTTTTTCTGTGTTTCCTCGGGCAAAATTTCTGTGGATTTCATCAGGATTTTCTCGTAAAGGAGAAAAAACCCCTTGCAACCTGCTCAGGGCTCAGCCTTCGGTTGGTTGGGTGGAGGTAATAACAGATCATTACAACCTGAAAGGCAATTAGTGCTGCTGGGATGATAGTTGCTGCTGCTGGGTGGCACCGGACTGGGTCCTCCTGGGGCTGTTTCTGACGGAGGATCTCAGAAAACTCTCAGACCCGTGTCGGGTGCCTCAGGGGACCCACAGGGGACCTGAGTAACATGTGCAGGTGGAGTGGGTGAAGGAGCTCCAAAGTCAATGGGAATCGGCCCCCCTTGAGAGCGGGTGGAGGTTTTGCTGATGGTTTGTGGTGACATTCAGGAGAGCCCCCCCGGGGGTCTCGTTGAGCCCAGTGGTGGGCGAGAGGGCTGTTTGTGGGCGTGGGTTCGGAGCTGTCGGTAACCCCGGGGCACTCTCTGTTCCTCTTGCAGGAGAGCCCTCCCGGTGGTCCCCGTCCCACTGCGACTGCTGCTGCAAGAGCGGCAAAGGCGACAAGGAGGGGGAGAGCGGCACGTCCTGCAACGAGCTCTCCACCTCCAGCTGCGACAGCCAGTCGGAGGCCAGCTCCCCCCAGGAGACCGTCATCTGCGGCCCCGTCACCCGCCAGCCCAACATACAGACTCTGGACCGACCGGCCAAGAAGGGGCCGGTGCAGCTCCTCCAGCAGTCCGAGATCCGGAGGAAGAGCGACCTGCTCCGGACTCTCACCTCCGGCTCCCGGGAGTCCAACTCCAGCAAGAAAAAAGCGGTGAAGGAGAAGCTCTCCATCGAGGAGGAGCTAGAAAAGTGTATCCAGGATTTCCTCAAAATCAAAATCCCTGACAGGTTTCCAGAAAGGAAACACCCCTGGCAATCCGAACTGCTGCGGAAGTACCACCTATAGGCACAGGGTGGGGAAAGCACACAACCTTATTGCCATTAGGGCGAGATTCTAAGTGATACGAGAATAATTCCCAATAATAATTGTTTGTTAGGTCACAAAAAAACAAAGGCATCTCTATAGTACTGCCTAATTTGCCTATTTCACCTTAACATTTATAGTCATAGGGTAACAATATTTTTCCAGTCGTGGAAGCACAATGACAAACGCTTTTATTTGTCAACTCTGAGTCTTACACAAGCTGAATACCTTAAGGGCACAACCCACCGGCACCGGGGGAGGGTCCGGGGGGGACGCAGCTGGTGGGCAGGCAGTGTCTGGGGGCTGTGGACCCCATGCCTTCTGCCTCCTCCTCCTCTTCCTCCTGCCTGCGTTGGGAGGGATGTACACAGCTCACAGAAACAAGCTATGCCGTGGCAGTTTACCTTAAGCATGTGTATATATATATATGTGCATATATATATATGTGTGTATAGATCTCTCTGTGTATATATATATGTATATATATATCGATATATATTGCTTAAAGATTTTCTGGCTCTCTCCTTACAACTGCACTTTCTCAGAAAAGAGCATTTTTTAGCCGTCTGTGGATGTTCCGTTTCTTCTTCAGGTCTTTGAGGGTTGAACAGTAGAAAACCCATCTCGCTGTCCCTCACCCGCTCCCTCCCCCCCACCTTCTCTGAGACACTGTAAATGCATTTCCGTGGAGACCAGGGACCAGTGTGTGGGTCTTTGTTGCCGTCAGCAAAATATCCCGTTTGTTTTTTCATGATCTTCTTCCCTCTGTGTCCTCCTCACGCCTTTTGTTGTTCCTCAAGACTCTCCAGTGCCAGAGGGTCACAGGCCTGATGATCCCACTTGGAAAGCTGTAGGAAATCTGCGGTGATGGTGGTGATTGAGTGGTCATGGTGGTGATGATGGCAGGTTCTTGCAGGTTCATCAGGGGTCTGTGCCAGGGATGCGTGGCCCTGGCAGGAGAGCGGGCACCGGGTCCCCTCCGGCGCAGAAGCAAACGCCAAGTATCTGCCCAACAGGGCACGTTGGTGCTCTCTGGCTGGCAGGGGACGGGCGCCTGCTCTTGCCTTTCAAGAGAAAATGCAGACCCCAGGAGGTACCCAGACACTCATCCGTGTCGGTCCTGTCTGCAGCCAATGGTGGGACGGAGAGTGGCTGGGAACTGGTGTTAGCAAGTGGTCAAAGGTGCAGGGCCAGCGAAACCGGGAGCAGGCCAGTGTCGGAGGGGGGGGGCTCGGCTCCGGGGGGAGCTCGGGCTGCCGGGGAGGGTGAGCCTGGGAAAGCAGTGGAGAAATTAATTGCTCCAGCTGAATTACTTTGACCATAGCTGGGAACAAACCAGCTAGGGCATTTGAGATAAATCATTCATTTTCTAAAGGCACAAGAAGAAAATTATATATATATATACACACACACACATATACATTGATATATATAAATGATAGTGCTGGTAACACAAAGCACTTTGCTCCTGGCTTCTTTAGCATCCTGCAGGTTCCAGGGCTTCTCTTCCCCTCTTAAATCTCAGGGGCTGCTGTGGGAGGTGATGCACAGATTGTTTCTGTGGGTCTCCATGGGGTTGGAGCAGGGTGGTGGCTGTCAGCTCGCGGGGCTCCGTTGTGCCCACACACCTGGCTGCGTTTCCCAGGTCAGACCCTGTTTCTCTTTGGCCAGAAGGTCTTCAGGAGCACGCAGACAGAGGTCTGTACCCATCGCTCCGCTGCAGATGTTGTGCAGGTCTTTACTGGGGAGGATGCAAATTTTACCAGCAAAAAAAGGAAGCAATACCTGTCCAGAGGGATCCATCAGCAGGAGCTGGCTGTAGGGAGGGGGGAAAACCCTCCCAGCAATACATCTCCCGGCCTTTGGAGAACAGGGCTTGGATGTGGCACTTGGCATCGTCTCTGCTGAGGTGTTACAGGCGAGGAGGGTGCTATTTCTGACGGCGAACGTGCAGCATTGGCAATGCAGAGGGAGGGGTGTGAAACAAAGGGTCTCACCTGGGAAATGCTGGGCTCATTTCTCAGACCCCCAAGAAACTCAGCACTTCTTACGAGCAGGGTCTAGACCCAATTCAGGTTTTAAGACATTCATTCACGCTCCCGTTCAGGCGTGGTAGTTGTGCAGCCCTTCCCTCCCCTGCTCAAAAAGCACATTATCACATGGAAATGGATGTTTTGCACAAGATCCACAGATTTGGCTCCTTTTAGTTATTTAGTGGTTAATCTATAACATGTTTCTTTTCCTACTCAACATTTCCTGCTTCTTTCCCTCTGGCACCAAGCAAAACAAAACTGGGGAACAGACAGGGCTCTCCCTCGGGATTTCCAGGGGAGTACCCAGTTCGGGATGGTCACCCCTCTTCCTTGGCAAAAAACTGCAGCTGAAACCTTGTCCTTCCCACCACTCCAGGTCATTCCCTGTCTATTTTTAATATTGAAAATATTTGGGCTATAAAAAGTGTGCCAGAGTGGAAGAACAGGCGCTGTGTGTGTGCATGTTCCCAGGCTGGCGTTCAGGATTGCGTGATGATTAATAACTGTAGAAAAATTAGACCAAATGAAATGCGCCCGAATGGGCTTGATTTATGTGGCCTTCATGTCTTCAGTTTTAGATGAAATGGTTATTACTCTCCAGTGCTACAGAAATAAAGGTCTTAAACTCCAGTAATCACAGGCAGGCCAGACCTGCCAGGAAACACAATGCCTACGGCTGTTTTGGTGGAGCAGGAGGAGGTGCCCGGTGTGTGAGTGCACACTCGTGTGTGTGTGTGTGTGTGTGCACACTCGTGTGTGTGTCCATATGCTGCCTTCCTGCAGGGACAGCTCTCATCTAACTATGGGTTGTAGTTGTTTTACAGGGTGGCTTGGTGTAAAAGGGAGTCGGGGCTGTGCTTCGAGGGTCTTTGCTGTTTGGACTGGCTGTGGGTGGAACGGCCTCTGCTGCAGAGGGGTCCCTGGCAATGGTGGGGAGGGGTCCACCCCTCCCCAATGAGGTGAGCTGAAATGGGGGATGCTGAAATGGTTTGGGTTGGAAGGGACCTTAAAGCTCATCTAGTTCCAACACCCCTACCCTGGGCAGGGACAACTCCCACCAGACCAGGTTGTTCAAA
>VXAK01014339.1:155942-226941 GCA_013399435.1 Arenaria interpres | reverse complement strand
ACACACTTCAGGCACCTTATTCTGCCACTGTAAGGTGGCCACAGGGCCACCACCAGGCACAGGACCCTGCAGCTGGCTCTGGAGCTGGAGCTGGGGGCGGGCAGAGGATGGGGACATTGTGCGATGGTGTGGAGAGACCGTGGCCAGGTAGAGGCAGGCACCGGAGAAGTTAAAAATGCTGCTCCACAGTGGCCCCATAGTTCCCACGTGGGCAGCAGCAGGTGAGGAAAGAGCAACCAAACCTTCTCCTGGTGGTGGTGTCCTCCCTGGACAGGCACGGAGGTGGTGGTGGTTCTTAGCACAGGAGAGTGATGTATTAACTTTGGAAGATCTCTTCCCAAAACTAGTGTCATGCACACGTACATAGACATATACACGTACAGACCAGTACATATATATAGCTAGATAGACGTACACACCCACCTTGGGGTGAAAGGCATGGATTTGTGCCTTTTGGGCGAGGTTATTCTCCTCCGCCTGCAGGACGCTGTTAGGAGAGGCAGGAGAAGCTCCTGCAAAAGGCGGGTGTCAAAGCGGTACCTGGACCCGACCCAGCTCAGCAGAAGGAGGGGACCTTCTCCCGGCCGGGCTGCCCCGGGGCTGCAGCCCCCCCGCTCCCCTGCTGAAATGGGGCGAGGAGGGAAAGAGGGAGACGGATGCAGCGCAGTGGGGGAAAATGAAATTGGAATAACAGAGTTGTCTAAAAGGCAGCTGGGTGTTGAGCTCTAGAAATACTCAGCTCAGTTCTGCTTCGTTTCAGGCAGAGAAGCCGTGTCTGTCCCTAGGACATTTTTGGTCACTTAATCAGTAGCAAGGCAAAATGAAACTCTCTTTCTGAGGTGTCTGGGGACCAAACTGGGCTTTGAGCTACTTTCCACGCATAACAAATACTAAATGTAAGTTCAGTTGAAACTAATTTGAAAACTTACCTTGACTTCAGTGGGACCGGGACTCCACCAACACGCCTCTCTCAAGAAGAACGGGCACTTGCGTCAGTGAGGAGGAGACAAAGCTGTAAAGTTGTTATAAAATTCACATCCACGTAGGTTGCTCGCAACGTTCATCACTACGTGTGGGGTGAACAGGTCTGGTCGTTCGGGGATGGCCTTGCACAGCCAGTCGTTAATTGTCGCGGGCTGTTTAGTCCTCTTGAGGAAGCTTTGATGAGGACGCTGGGCTGAAGGAGGGTGAAGGCAGCCACAGCCCTGCACCGTGCTCGGTGGGATGGGTGTCCCCCAGGGGGGTGACACAGCTGTCCCCATGACCACGTGGGGCTCAGCTCCCATCACGGCCACCCACATCCCTGCTGGCGTAGGCACCCGCATCCCCCGGTCAGAAACACCAGTTTTTCCAAGGGTTTGTCACCTGCCCAGACGCCTGAGCGGGACTTGAAGCCTCGGGGGGGACAAAGGGAGAACACGGGGGTTTGCACAGACCGACCCATGGGGACCAAATCCTTTTATTTTTTTCCCTGAATCTGCACTGACTGTGTGGAGGCACCACAGCACTCTGGAGAACGTTTGGGGTTTTTAATTCTGCTTTTTTTGAGTCCATGTATTAATTTTATTTGCGAAGCCGTGGGCTGAAGCAGAGAACGAGGTTGATTTTTATTGGCAACGACCGTAAGGAGCCCAAGCCCCTCGGCTGTGTCTCGGGCTGCTCTCCCAGCCCTGCAGGGGCCGGAGGAAACCTCCCAGCGCCTCCCCCTGCCCCGAAGCCCCTTCCACCCCCGCGAGCGCGCACGAGGACTCCGCTGCCAGAGTACTTTATGCATAAGGCCCCATGTATATCATGGTACAAAATAATTGTCCAGTCTTATGGATAGCTTATGCCCCAAGGGGGTTTTGTAGATTAATAGTAAAAGAACAAAAAAAAGCACTTTTAAATTATTTATATTATATAAAGACATTCTTTATTTTTCTTGGCATCGATATCACTTAGCTAAAAAAACAATAATCAGTTTATAAGTATATTACAGATTTTAAACTATAGCAATGATAAAGCAAAGATGACAAAAGCAGAATTCAGAATTAAACAGACAAAACTTACCACCGTGAGGCAGGAGGACGGCAGGGCCCAGCTGGATGAGCGGGAATTGTTGGACTCCGGCGGGGGGTCATGTCCCTTCGCGTGTCCCGGCCGTGCCACCCCGGTCCCGGGGAGTGGGAACGGGGCTGGGGGGGACTGGCCCCTTCCCCACATTTGCAGGACGCGACCGGCGCCGGCGTTTGGGTTTGCAGAGCCGTCTCCGCCTTAGGGGAGCCGGTGCCGCGAGTGCAATACGTTCCCAGCCCACACAGGATTTAGAGGGGTTTTTGGTGGCTCCGTGCTCTCTTTGGGGCCTTGCTCGTGTGACGTTTCCGGACCTCATTCAAGCACTTAACGACTTTGCCGAGGCTGAGTCAGTCTGTTGCACATTGATGTAGATTAAGTGGCACCCACTGAATTACCTCTCTACTTTCCAGCGTGGTTCACTTGTACATAAGTGTAATGTCAAATTGTTTACAGGTTATTTCGTGCGTAATTGTGGAAAAAAAAAAAAGAAAAAGTTTTAACTACAAATTTAAAGGAATCAATTTTACTGGAAGGTGTTTAAAAAAAATATGAATGTGCTTAATACAGTATAGACATCATTGATTATGGTCTCACATGAATGCATGTATCCGTGTTGTCAGTCCCCACCAGTGAGGTTATTGGCAATATTCTGCAGTCTGTGAATAGCAAATATGCATAAACTACTGTGACTCTGACAAATATAACTCGGTAACTGTTTCTACTGTGGTATGTTAAAAAAAAAGAAATAACAAACCATGTAGCTTTTAGCCTGCTGTATTTCCCTGGTACAATTAACACTATGAAAGAAAGAGAGACATCCTGGAAAAAAACCCAAACAAGTCATAGCTGTGACCCGTGTGGAGTCATTGGTGCGGTGGCACCTGCCAGGGAGCTGGGGGCCAACCGCTAAAACACGGCTATTTATAGAGGCTGGGAGGTGTTAATGGAGGCGTCACCGTTGCCTTCTGCTCCGGCGTCACTGCTGGTGGAAGAGCTGACCTTTAGTTTAGGAGGAGGATGACTGCGGAGAGCCGCTCCGTGCCCGTCGGCTCCCGGCGCGGGGTCGGGTGGTGTACAACGCGCCGGTGGACGGTACGGCTCTCGGTGGTGTGGCTGAAAGCTGCAGCTAATTTGTGTCTTGCCATTCCAATAAATCAGTGCGTATACACTGTAAGAGCACAGACAAGAATAAATAAGTTGGTATCCTTCAGCTGTCATATAAATATATATATATATATACAGACACAGAAATATACAGCTAGATACATACATGCTTTCTCGCCCGCTGTGATTTAGCATCGGTTCGTGTTAACCCCTCCCCTGCAGGCTGGGGATTATTCTCCCTCGAAGGCGGTGGGGTGAGATTTTTTCCTCATTTATTTCTGGCTTGGGCTGAAAATAGCAGTTGAGTGGCCGCAGGGTAAGATTCTTCTGCCTCCCTGTCTTGAACAGGGGTTCTCTGGTGCCACGGTTTGAGAGTACGGTCACCAGCAGCAATACTTCTGGACAAGCCATCACTGCATCAGGGGTTACCTGCTCGACTGCTCCTGAGAATACTCTGAAATACTTCTATCTTCTGTCATTTTAGAGATGCTTTGGCAAGGGAGGGCTTCATCACAGCCCGTGGCTGTGTCGCCATTGGAGATAAGGCAGGGCATGGCATGGCAGGAGGAGAAGGGTGGAGGGAAAGGCAGGATATCTCCTCTGGATGCGGAGCTGTGGCCCTTCTCGGTGCTGGTCCCGTTCTGTCCATCCCAGGCAGGTCCCAGGATCCAAATGGTGCCACCTGCAAAAGCTTTAAGTTCCTCCAGCAGCTGCTGCCAAGAGAGAGGGAGAGAAGGGCTGTTGGGGTGGGAGAGAGCCCTTTGCTGGCCTTGGAACTACAGACCCATCAGTTGGGTTTATTGTCGGCTCTTCTTCCCCTCGGCAGGGCTGTTGGGGGGGCGGTGGGGGCTCGGTACCATGGCCATCGCTGCTCTGGAGGGCCCGGCTCTCCCTGCTCTGCCGGCCACACGCCCCCCCATCCATGCACACCCCCCCGGCACCGCTCGGGTCGGGAGGCATCGCTGTGAGCAGACTGGGTCTGAGAGAGCCAGAAAAACAGGCAGTTCCTCACTTCTGGGGCTGAGTATCCCAGAATGATTTTTTTTAAATTATTTTTTTTTGATCTGTGGTACTTGGCTGCTCTTCAGAGGAAGCCCTTTCCCATGGCCCCTTCCTGGGAGGAGGTGAAAAAACCCATCTTTGCAGAGCTCCCCCCATATGGTGCTTCCCCAGAGCAGGGATTTGGATGTTCCAGAGTCTGCACAAGCAGATGGGAAGCCGAGCTTTGCTGGAGGTTCTGGCTCCTGAATGGCGTGATGCTTGCCATGTGGTGGTCACAGCCCGCTGCTCCCACGACCAGCCAGCGCTGGAAGGACCACCAGACAGAGGATAAGGCCATTCCCATCCCCAGCAGATGACTCTGCAGGAGACACCCCCCTTCTGCATGGGGTGACAGCAGGCCAACGCCTGCAGAGCCAGCGGCAGTCCCTGAACTGCCGTCACAGCTCTCAGGGGAGCTTCTCCCACATCGATGACCCTTGTCTGGAGCCAAGGAGGTGGGGAGACAGGCAGGCGTGGAGTGAGGAGATGGTTCCACTGCTGTTTCTATACAGCCCCAGTGGTCTGTAGCCCTGTTTTCCCACCTGCTCTCTCCGGGGTGGCCCTGGGAACCCGGAGTTTGCCACTGGCTCATTGGGTGACCACCAGCATCGTCCCCGCTGGGGCCGGTCTGGGCAGGGCCAGGCTGGGGCACTGCAGCCTGGAGGGCGACCCATGCACACAGGGTGCACTCCTCTTCATGCAAATCAAACAGGGAGCGATGCTGCTGTCACCAGTTTTTTATGAGAAATGAGCCGGGTGACTTCTCGGGGGGGGGTTGTTTATGCTTATGGCTTAGATCTAAATTACTGTAGGTGTTTGGTGCCGGTGGCATGAACCAGTAACTGCAAATAGCTGGACTCCGGGCGGCTGTGGAGCTGTTGCTCTTGTGTGTGGATGAGGTCTTTGTGACTAATGGATTTTGACATTATTGACCAATTATTATTTTTTAAATGGCAGTTTGGAATAAAGAAAAAATTGAAGTTTTTCTTTCCTTTTTTTCTTAATGTGAAACGACAAATATCATTTTGTCCAACCTGGAATTAAAGAAATGTTTCTCTTCAAACAAAAAAGACATTAATAATGATTTATTACACCCATTTTTGCTCTTTTTCAGTTTGAATTAAGTCAGTGTTGAACGGAAAAATAAGAACTTCTCAGAACAAAAGTTGAAATCCTTCACTTCTAGAACAGCAATGTGTGCATTTTTGCACATTTCACCATGTCCCCCTTCCACACAAAGTATTTTTTCCCACCCAGGCCTGTTTCCCAGGCTCGCCGTGCATTCCCGAATAATCTCATTGCCATGGCCCTGTTGATAACCTGCTCGCTCTCCTGGCCACCTGCTTTGGCCCCGCAGTAGCCACCCCGGCAGGTGGGCTCGGTGTGAGCCCCGGCGAGCGCAGCCGATGCTCACAAACCTGAGCATCTGGTATTGGTATTAAGGGACAATCCAGCTTCTCCCAACACCTATTTGCCTCCATAACACACTGTGGCTTTTTCAAAACAACACAATTTGCTGGAAATATTTTAAGCCACTCTTCTTGCCAGCACATGCTGATTTAAGCCGTGCTGTGGGGTGCAGGTGGGGTTTGGGGGTGCACACACCTGGCAGAGGTGGCTCTTGGGCAGCGGTGCGTCCCCTCTGAGACACCCGAGGATGAACATTCTCCTTCGTCCCAGGAAAAAGGTCCTTTGAGAGCTCCTGAGCTTTTGGGAGGTGCAGTTAGCTCTCCTAGGCCATTTCCATCGCCTGGGCAGACAAATAAAGACAAAATGAAGGAAATCAATTTAAGATCAAAGTTTGTTTCATGAAAAGGATTTGCTTCCCTGTGGTGGCTTGAGAGACCACCAATGGAGAAGCAGCGCTTCTTTCAACTTTATTTAATTATGATAATACTTTATTATATCCAAGGCGATGCTGGGGGTAGTTCCTGAGAAGCTGAGTGCTCTGAAGGTGCTCGTTAGAGCCGTGTGGTGCCTGCGGGGTCTCGGGTACGAGGTGTGAGCGGCTGGTCCTCGGCCCCAGCACACACTGTGCTGCTCAGCCCAGCACCAATTAGCAGGGCTCCGGCCAGCTCCCTAATAATATATCTTAAGAAAAGCTAAACTTTTATGGAATATATTATTGTCCTCATTCCCTTTCATGTGGAGAGAAAAAAAAACAAACAACAAAACCCACCTTGATCTTTTTTCCTGACTGCTGAGATGAAGACAAATTCCCGCAGTCGGGAGAAGAAGGAGATGTTGGAGGCGTTGCTCAGGACTCGGCCCAAGCTCCGGCTCCCGTTCCCACCACCTTCCCCTGCCCAGGCTGGGATCGCACGGGAGGAACCCGAGGGCCCAGGGGTGGTGGTGCCGGGTCTTCTCCCCGGCGGCAGCTCAGCTCCACAGCTTCCCATGCGTTTTCTAGGGCAGGAAGCTGAGTTTTGCTATTCCTTGCCCTTCTGAGTACTGTCTTGTCTTCTTTTCATGTCAGGGCAGGTGTGAAAGAGCAATGGGTGTTCAGGTCAGAATAACCTGTATGATAATTACTGAGGATTTAATTACCTTCCCTGCGCAGCACAGTCCGATGTGCATGGAGAGTCGGAGAGCTTTCCTTTGATACCAGGTGACATCAGAATATAACTTTAATCTGCCTTACAACTATATAATTAAAGGAGCTTATATAGAGAAATATATATATATTTCTTCTTACTGGTAGAGTTACAGTCCTTCTGGCCCGTGCTCAGAGCGAGCAGCCCCAGCCCGGGTCTGGGCTGGAGGTGGGGTGCTCTGGTCAGGTAAGTGCTGGTGGAAAGAACGGTCCAAACTCATGACTTGTTCAAACCCTTCTCAGAGGAGAGGAGCCCTCTCCCCCGATGAAACCCCAAAGACGGGCTGTCCAGGCACTCAGAGCACGGAGGAGAAGGTGTGGGAGGGGAAGGTACCAGTGTCACCCTTCTTGCTCCCTCATCCCAGCAGTTCCCACGAGATGCACTGCTCAGGCAGGGTGAGGGGTGACCCTGCAAGTCATCCATGGGCTTGAGAGAAATGGGGATAACTTATTACTGTGCCCCCAAGTCAGAGCAAAGGAGGAGCTCAGCAGCTTGGTGGTATGCAGTGGAGAAGGAAGATCCCTCCCAGTGTCAGGCAGGACTCGGGTGGGATGGTGGTGCTGGGGACCCTCCAGCCCGCAACAACCACCTCTCCCCGCTGTGCCGAGGGCAGGGAGAGAGGAAACCTCCTGCAGGGAACCGAGACGAGGAGATTGTCTCCTGCGAGAGCAGAAAGCAGCAAACACTCGCTTCTTGCTGGACTTTTCGCTCCCGTCGCTGCGGGAGAGCACCCAGGAGCTGGTGCTGCCCCGGCCCCCGCCTGGCAGTGCCCACCCCTGGGGCTCCTCGGCCGGAGGCTGCCGGGGAGAGCTCTGTAAATACAGCAGGTTAAAAACTGGCAAAGCAACAGCAGATCTGTATTTAATGCAGATGTTTCCCATGTTTTGTAGTATCGTTTTATTGATAAATAAAAACCAACCAAAGACAAAAAAAAAGGGTATTTGACATCGTCTGTGTGACCCAGACCACGGCACTCACCTGCACTTGCCCACGGAGAGGGGACGGTCCCTGTGCCAGGAGGGGCCACAGAGCCCCCCCCTCACCCTGAGTCCCACACCTCCCGGAGGGCTTTGGGGGTGACCACAGGGGACCCCGTCCTCAGCTGTTGGCTACACCATGGTTAATCCTCATGGATTCTACATGGAACCAGTGCTGGGCTGGTGAGCACGTCATCAGACACTTTAAAATCCGGGGACACCGTCTTCTCAAAGACAATTAAGCAGCTGAATACGCACCCATTACCTGACCAGCCACAAACACAGGGGATAAATAAGGCATCCTGCATCAAAGCCACGAAGATGTTGCATGATCATCCCTGTGTCTTCCCTGGTCCCTCTGCCACCCCCAGCATGGGGAGCTGCAGGGATGGGGGAGGCTCTTTGTCCACTGAGGGCACTGAGATTGTCCCTTTCATTCCTGGCAGCACACGGCATGTCTGCTGAGATCAACCTATATCCCACTCCCAGATGAAAAACACAATGCAGAAGTTGAATTTCAAGACAAACCAGAGGTTTTTTCACATAAGAAATAATAATAAAAAAGAATTCTAAATAAATCAAAAACGTAGATTAGAAATGTAAAGCTGAACAAAAGTATTTCTAAATTTGGGGAGGTGCAGGGGTTGGGTTCAAGGATGCTGATTACAAACCAAACCAGACTGCAGATCTCAAAGTGATTCATACTCATGTTTAAATCAGCCAGCGAAGCCGGGGGATGGGGGCACCTTCCCCTGGCACAGGGGGTCCCTGTCCCCCCGGAGCTGACACGCCGAGGGGCTGAAGTGCCAATGCTTGAGCTCTGCCTGTCTCTGATCGGTCAGATCAGCACCTTCTGCACACACTGCAAACATCTCCTTTTAAATATTAACACCAGAATACTTCTTGTAGAGAAGTGTGGTGGGATGAACTGATTCAGGGCTGAAAAATAAGAACAATACTAAAATATAAATCTTGTCTTTACCACGGGCATTGAAGTCTCACTTCTTGGCTGCTCTACTTTGCCCTTTATGTTCATGCCAAAATATGCATATACATAAGCCATTAAAGGTTAATGGAAAACCAGGAAAATTTGGTAGGTTTTAGGCATGACGTAAGTGTAATGCTACATACTTCATCCACCCGTTCCTTGTTTAACCACAGCAATACGAGAGGGCAAAACTCCATCAGCTTAGCAGAATTTTAACAAAGGAAAAAAAAATACCTGGAATTTGCAGTTTGGTCCCTCCAAATTAGGGAAAGCAGGACCTAAGAGTTTTTTTTATCAAGTCCATTCCCAACCTGAGAGAGAACACTGTATATATTTAAAAACAGCCCTCCTGCTGCCGCCTGATCTCCAAGAGCAATATTTGTATTGCTGAGAGGAGAATGACAAGGCAGTAGCTCAGATGTTCCTGGAGGTGGGTGTGAAACCGGAGGGGAAATTCATCTGCCGTGAGCGGGAGGCTGGAGCAGATGACCTCCGGAGGTATCTTCCAGCCTGGCCTCTCCTGTGTGGGGGAGAGCTTGGCAGAGGAAAGGCAAATTCATTTAGGGAGGTGCGAGGTGGAGGATTACAAACCGGGGAGCAAACCAGGAGCAGAAATAGTGAGAAGTGGGAGATGAGAGCAGCCCTTCAGCTGGAGGAGCCGGGGCCAGGCCGTGGAAGAGCTGTGGAGGGTGGTGTAAGTGGAGAGGAGCTTCCCCGTGGTCCAAGAGGTGTCTCAGGGGCAAGACCTTTGTGAGTAACACCAAAACTATTCATCTTGCACCTGTGAACTGCTTGGCATCAGTTGAACCCTGGAACCTGTTTATTATTTGCTCCACTTTGTCAGACACCAGAGCCACAGTGCTTCAAAGGGAAGGACAGAACTCAATCAGCCGGGAACCAAGAGGCTATTTTATCTGTGAGCTGATTGATACCCGGCCTTTGGAAACTGCTCCCGAGGGGCCGGCTGCGGGAGACCCCTGCAACAACCCATCCAACGTGCACGTTCTTCTCAGCAAGAGAAGACACGTTCAGCAAAGAAACAATAATTCCCACACGCGGCCTTGTTGGCAAATGATGTGTTTGGAGCCACCAGTGAGCCCAAAACAGCCCCTTACGCTGCCCGGCTGGGGGGCACCAGCCAAGCCTTCGAGGGCATTGTGGCTGGAAGACTGATTCAAAATAAATGGGATTATTACTTTTTTTTAAAGTATTTTTTTATCTGAAGGAAAGTACTGACAGAGGGCACCTCATATCCTTTGACCCAGACAGTTAATGAGCCCTGATGCCTGTATGAACCCTGGTGTTTATTTCTTAAACACCACCTGGGATGGACGAGGGGTGATACATTCCTCTGAAACTGAGTCATCACAGTGAACACCCTGCGGAGCACAATGGGCACCGGGTGAGGATGTCACCGCTCTCTCTGGAGCTCCACAGCTAGACACAGGTCACATTTGTCCCCACCAAGCCCTCCAAGAGCTTGGGGCCCCTCCGGCTTCAGGTGGCACCCAGAGCAGGGGTTCCTTTGGTTCAAATGACTTCCCTAAAGCCAACTGGGGACTCTGTGGCAGAGGCAGCAACAGAGGGACAGGTCACCTGAGACTCACTGCACTCTTTTTACCACAAACCCCTTGGCCCTCTCCTGTTGCCAGCGAGGGTGCAGGCCTCCCTACAGACTCCCCGCAGCGGTGGGGCAGGGGCATATGAACTGTTGGTGACATTACCATAAAATCCTGCTCCTACACCCACTCAAACTAACGAGAAAAGCTCCACTGAGCTTAGCAGTGTGGGGAGCCGGGCGCTGGCCGCCAGCTGTGAGCGTGTCCTGCTCTGCCACGGGGCTGTCGGTGCAACCCTGAGTCAGGGAGCAGGACGTCGAGGACAGAAATATCACTAACGGCTGACAAATTATCCCAAAATGTCCAGGATTTTTAAAGCACAGCAAGCCAAACCAAACTTGGAGCGATTTAACTGCATGTAAATTAGCTGCCTCCCAAAGAAAAGCTTGAGAAAAATGGTTTCAGCAGATACTCATTAAAAATCACTAAAAGCATTAATACTACGAACATCCTCTCTGTGGCACAAATTTTGCATCTTTCCAGATGTATTTTTATTATTATGCCCATTTTATGGGAGGGGAAGGTGAGGCGCAGCTATTAGGATTATTTTGCCCCAGAGATCACAGCAAACAGTAGCCAAGAGGTGTTAAAGCCATCTCATCTTATCGAATTCCCAGTCAGGTGTGCCTGCGCTGCACCGGGCTGCCAAATCTGAAACCCTTTATCAGATTTTATTTAGTCTTTACTGAAGCAAAACATTCCCCGATTTCAAGCCTTAGTGCTGGCGGTGCCGGGGAGCCAAACCTGCGATTCCTGTGAACATCCATTTACCCGTGAAATAGTGGAATAGAGCCGGGGGAGCGGCAAGGATGCGGGAAGAAACTCTGCTTGGGATTTAACCCCTTGAACCACCTGGGAAGTGCTTACAGAGCTCTTCCAGCTTTAGACAATGCTGTCAAAAATTATTTAGCACACGTCAATGCAAACATATTTCAGCGTATGGATTGGCCAAGCTGCTGAACATCGCACAAGGGGCTATTTCTGCGGGGGCTCTGCCGCCCCAGCCCTGCCCTGTGACCCTGCAGCCCTGGAGGTGAGCACACGGGTACCGACAGCGTCGTGCCGATAAAACAGTGACCCAACAAGGTCTGAGCTCTCCAGGGGAGAAGAACCATCATGGAGGGAGGTGTGGGCAGCTTCTCCAGTGGGCAGGGACCCGGGACCTTCTGTCCCCAGCTGGGCTCTGCCACCGCCCTTGTGTTGGTGGCAGGAGCGATGGAGAGGAGGGACAGGAGCCAAGCTAACACCGCAGCCCTCTGCGTGGAACCGGAGTTATTTCACTTCCTCTGACTCTAACATCGTTATTAACTTTGCTCCCCCCACCCTTATTCCCTCGTTATGAGCTGACGCCAAGTGAAGATCAGTGGCAGCAGCAGATGAGGGGTGGCAGACACAGGGCTCCGAGGGTGCAACGGGCTGTAGGTGCCGACGGCAGCGGCAATGACCTTGGCTCTGCCTCCAAAGATAAACCCGCGCATCCCTTCTCCTTCACTCAGTCCCAGAGGGCAGCCCCCGCCTTAAACCCCCCTGCCGAGGCACAGCCTCCCCAGAGCAGCCGAGAGGTGCTCCCAGGCACAGAGCGAAAATGTAATTTCTGCCTTCTCTGTGATCTTGTCTGTGCTACTTGAAGTTGTTATTAAGCTATTCTAATTTTTATTTTTTTTTAAATCCAATAAAGACGCCTAATATGTGTAATTTTATCATAATGTATTGGGAATAGTATGTAGTTTAGGGATATTACCAGTGCTAAAATAAATGGTGCTACTCATGTAGCTGTGAGCTTTTATTTTTACCACTAGCCTGAAAGAAGCGTTCTTGATCTATTTATAATTATTCATTAGGACTGTTACATCTGATCCTCTTCTTTCCTTTGCTCCGAAATGCTCTCTGTCTTACTGTGAGCTCTGTGAACAACAGAATTTTACTTACGTTGTGATCTTGCTGGGGAAATAGGTGTAAAAAGCGCTGGGACAGCCCGTGCTGTGTGGCTGGGATAACCACGCGCCAGCTGAGAGAGAGACCTGAATTTCCCGGCTGCCACCGATCTCTCCCTGGCCTCCCGCGTTAATGAATTAATCCAATCTAAACCTGGGAGAGCTGCAGAGAGCGTGGCCTGAAATAGCATGGCTTTGGGCAAAACGATAGCGAACACTGGGGACGCAGGCAGGGCTGCAGCTTTGTAATAATCAGAATGCGAGCGCGATTGCCACCGGTTAATGCAGTCGGGCTGCGAAATTACACGGCTCGACTGTGACGTACGGCTGGGGACGGGTGACAGTGAAGGTCAATGCCCACACAGGCAGTAAGAGGAGGATTAAAAATACGTCTCTACTCTAATAACCCCTCAATTAAGGGCAGCATCAGCCTGGATGTGTCCGCCCATCCCTTTAACCCCAAAGACAGGCCACGGGAGCCGTGCCCAGGCTCCAGGGAAGGGCAGGGATGGGAGGTGGCTCTGGGGTTCCCGAGCTCCATGCTGGGGGCATGAGCTGCTCCCAGTCCTGGCACGGAGCAGCCACCAGTTCCCAGTGCTCAGAGCTGGCGTGTGGCCCCTCAATTTGCACCAGTTTCAACATGTGAGTGACTCTCTCTGTGCCAACACCTACTGACCACAGCAGCTTCACCAGGACGTCCCTGCTCGGTCCACGCCGGGATGCTCTGGCTGAGGCGGAGGAGGAGAGAAGCAGCTGGGGAGCAGCCCCAGATGCTGGGAAACCTCCAGCGTGGGAGAACCGGGACCGAAATACATTCACTCCCAGAACCAGGGACCCATCTGTGTTTCCCGAGGGCTGGCAGCTCTTGGGGGAGAGTCATGGTACCCTTCTGCCATTGCCTTGGGCAATTAGACCTTACACAGCGGGTCCCACAACCTCTGTGAGGTTGTCCTTGAGTTCCCACCGGTGCCCAGAGATGCAGGAAGAAAATAGAAAACAAAACAAGAGAAAAGAAAAAAACAAACCAAAAACCAACAGGAAAAAACAAAACACACAAAAAAAAATGCCCCCCAAAAAACTCCAAACCCAACAGCTCTCTCTTCTTTCATGTTAAAATTGTTTAAGGGAAGCCTGTCCCTGACCACAGCAGCAACAAGCTGTAGGTGCCTGAAATGAAGTCCCGACACCTCCAGCCCTGCTTTTCCCTCTGCCCTGACGGCTCCACTTTCCCTCCAGCTTGGTTTCCTGCTTGGGACTGTTCCTCTCACCTGAACTGCCCCTCACCGCTACTGCTACATTTTTCACTGCGTTACAATTTGCTCTTTAAGCTGTCCAGAAATCTGATATATTGATCTAATTATCTCCAGAAATCATTCCAGCCTCTTCATGTTTTGCAGCTTTTAGCCAGCACAAAGGACTGAAGATTTTTCCCTCATAACTTCATATATTTTTAATCACTCACATCTTCATGTCATGTCTAATACCTTCATTTACGTCTGGGATGAGCTGCACTGAACATAAAATATTCTTCAACTCTTTACCTCTGCTACTGCTTCGTGCTGCTCGTTATGCCCTCCGTTGCGTTGCAGTGTTAGTGCTTATCTCTAACTCACAAGCATGTTTATTTTTCCAGCACTACGATGAGAAATAAATTCAGCTAACAATGCAGAGCTAACGCTGGCAGTTTAATTGCAGCTGTACAATCCACCTCCCTCACACACAAAATACAAGCAAGAACATTTTCCTCCCCGCTTCCCTGGAGGAGCAGGTAGTTGTTACTGCGGTTGCGTGCCCCGGACCACAGAGACCTGATGCGGAGAGGAGGAACAGATCTTCATCTGCTTTAAACCTTTAGTGATGCATCCAGCTGCATCCATAGCATCCTCACCTCTCCTCCTGGTCTCCTCGGACTAAGCCACCGGCCAAACATCCTGGAGAAGCAGCATGTTGCGTGTTCCTTCCGGGATCTTTCCTAAAAGCCCTTTCCTGGCCCCGAGGTGGGCAGGCAGAATCTAGACCAGCCCCAGGTACCACACCAGGGCCAACTGGCAAACTGCACTTCTGACTTCAGCATACACAAGCTGATACTTCAGATAACAAACCCCAAAAACCCACCAACCAACTTCTTGTCCATCGGGGTAGAGCCATCAGCCTTGAAGCCTCACCTCTCACCATGGTATCTCCACTTCCAGTGACTCCCATACATGTACAGTTTAAGCATTAAGCATTATATCAAGACCGGGACACTGAACCCAGCTTCAACAAACAAAACTGAATTTTCTTCTTTGGGTGGTCTCTTCATCAACTGTTTTACCATTTTATAACATCCACCATGGTGAAACACCAAGCTGTTATGTCTCATGGGGCAGCGAGTGACCTGCTTTGCTTTGCACCCAGAGCCGCGGCGAGTCTCCTGCTCCTCCAGCCGGAGCTGAACAGAAGGGCATTGGAGGGGGGAGCAGTCAAACCCCTTTGTAATTCCTTCCAACCACTAATCTATGCCCTGAAACAGGAAAATGGATATTCCCTTTAGATCTACCTGATAGGAATATAAATGTTACTCTGCTTTTTACAAATGCCCTAGTGCTGTGTTTGATTTCTTTCTGAAAGGACAAAGCAGGTGAGCTCTGTTTTCCAGCCACCATTTCTCCAGGCAGACTGAATTTTCATCCTGTGGTTGTATTTTAGCACTGTTACAACTAATCGTCTCCTCCAGGTTAAACCTGCAAAGGCATCCCAAATCATGTATTTAAATGACAGCAAAAAAATTCCCCTAACTCCTTAAAGTTAATGATCTTCATTTTCATTTTCCGCATATTTCTCTCCTTGTAATAGCCATGTGCTAAATCTTCATGAGATTTTTATAGTTTCACTGAAGGAATATTTGCATAATTATTAGTGCATAATCTACTTTAATGGTCCCACTGATTTTACTGTTATAGCTAAATGTATGTGGTGTCAAATTTAAGCATATAAAGTTCTGGACAATTCTTGGGCAAACACTGTGTCTGCTGGAAAGAAAGCGTGCCTGGCCCTGTGCTCGCTTCAAGGGGAGAATCATGGAATGGTTTGGGTGGGAAAGGACCTTAAAGCCCCCCCAGTGCCACCCCCTGCCCTGGGCAGGGACACCTCCCACCAGACCAGGTTGCTCCAAGCCCCCTCCAACCTGCCCTTGAACCCCTCCAGGGATGGGGCAGCCACAGCTTCCCTGGGCAACCTGGGCCAGGCTCTCAAATCCCTGCACCAGCCCTTGCTTAGTGCTTGGCGTTGGGGATTTAGGGGCTGGAGCCAACAGGAAATTGTGGGCTTGATGCTTTGGGCAGGTTTTGTGCCAGCTGAATCGGGCCTGGCCTCCTGCTCTCCCATTTTGGAATCTTCCCCCATGGAATTGACGTGAAAACATATAAAAAGGCTGTCCTAAAATAAGAGTGGTGAGGCGTGGGGATGCTGTGATGACAGCAGCTATATAAGGAGGCAGCACAGAATTTATGAGGGAAAGCATCAAGCTTCTGCTATTTTCCAACCAGTTCATACTCGCTCTGTAAAATGTCATTTCTAGAATTTTTTTAGGCTGTTCTAATAGATACTGATAAATGTTCTTCTCCTTAGGGCTTGTCAGGAAAAGAGGTGATTGATACTATCTTCAGAAGCAGACAAAAATGTTCAGTACAGTATCTGCCAGTGGGACGGATCACAAAAACAATGGTCTAAAGCTAATCTGTATGAAACTTTTTTTAAAAATATTTAAAATTCCTACAATACCAATTTAGGTTCAAGTCATACCTCTGCATGAAAGCCACAACAAATACTTTTCGATTTGTAAAATCTGGAAAATAAATAAGAAAAGCAAAGTATCTCAAAAAAATGTAGGCACCAGTGTGATGTGACTACAGCTTGGGTGCAAAATGCTTTTTCTGCACTGCTTTTGAAGATGTACTTATTCAACTAATATTATTTCCTAAAAATACTGACATGTTGTAATTGAGAGATTCCCCAGGCCTGAGCCGGGGGGCTGGAAATGCCTCTTCTCTCCCAGATCCGAGCTCAAGCCCGAAATTAAGCTCTTAATGCCTTATTAACAGCAGAGAGTTTTGAGTGTAAAATGATCAGTTCTTTAAATGATATATTAAATTAACTTTCCTTATGTACTTTCAGATGGAAGTTAAATATTTCCACATAGCTCTAGACAGCAAAAGGCAATCAAGGGGGATTAGCTGAAGGGTTTTTTTTCTCCATTAAATGAGAACTCCGGAGCTGAGTGGGGCCAGGGCTGCCCAGCCCCGAGCACCGCGCTGCGCCCGGTCTCACCGTCCTGCTCTTCCACGTAAAACTCGCACAGAAAACCGGGAGAATAACTTACCCGATGGGCACTTTTTCTTGGTAGAAGCCATACTCATAATAAGCATCCTTCGCTTCGTTATACCACGTGCGCTACACTGGGGACTTCAGCTTTCTGAAACACTATGCAATTTTTCAAATTTGTTCTTGCATAACATCTGACAAATACCATTAATTGTTCTCCTTTCAGCTCTGTGCAGGCAACAGCAGCAGAAGTTTGTGATATTTTTTTTTTTTTTTAAAACAGAACCTGTCAGAATAACATGATTAAATGTTGCTGTCACTTCCTCAAATTGTGCATACTGTAATCCTCAAGTTTTTTCAACAGTTTTGATGGTACCTTATTTCCATAATAGCGGATAAACAACCGTGTAGTACAAGGCTATAATTTCATTGATTGTTCCTGGCAACCTTGTGCACCATGAGAGCTCCTGCAGCTCGAGTGGTTTGTCACTGGGAGCTGAAGATGCAACTCCTCCATCTGACACAGGTCCATGTTTTACATACAACCCACTGACATTGCACAGCCCCAAAATAAACATATAAAGTTCTTACAGGCATCTGATGCTTCATTTTCCCTCATCTGCAGGGGATGGGCATCAAACAGTGCTTGGTGCACTTGAGGGGAGCAGGAGATCCCAGTATTTCCTCCACTCCCTTTCCACCTTGGCACCCAGTGGGGACTGGGGCACTTTCTTCAGCACCTCAAGCAACATTTGGGGTGTGAAAGAGCAAAATAACCACTCTGAAAGGGAGCCTGACCTGCAGCTGGAGAACCTTGGCTGCCGTGCCCATCCCGAGCTGCCTCCAAGGGCTCTGTCTCCCTGTGGACCAACGGAAGGAGAAGGGGACAGTGTGGGCTTTGCAATTTTGGAGTCTTCATGGAAACCACCTCTGTCATAAGGGTGTGGAAAACATAACCTTTTTGTCTCTTCGATAGACAAATGATCAGCGTCCTTCTTTGTAAATGATGCAGCTGTAAGAAATTAGGAAATAACTTCTGGATAAGTAGATTTATTGGTGCAATTTGGCGTTACATGGCTAGACTGGCATGTTTATAAAATATTTATAGAGTTTTCCTTTGCAGTGGTGGAATGAGAACTGGTTGAACAATGTGTTGGTCTTCATTAGTGCTATTGCACATGCAGGTTTGTTTTCTGTCTCATCTTGCCCCTTCATTAAGTTGGCCCTCATGATAAATTGGCCCAGATCATTAATTAATAATTACCTCTTCTGTATAAAATCAGATTCCTCGAGTTAGCGCTACTGGTTATGAATTTAAGATTATGCATAAACCTGTATGCATTTCTCTGCTCCATATTTAAGTCATTCCGCTATTCATCCAAAACCTCATCAGAACAGATAATAAACCACTTCATGAACAGATGTGCCACTTATTCATCTAGTTCTATAATGATAATGAAGAAAATTTAATCTGGAGTGTCTATGGAAGATGATCTAAAAGACAGATTGGTATGAATAATAAAGACACTACACAAGAATTTTAAATCTGACATGAAAAGGCAATCATTAAGTACTCTACAATGCTGCCTTTGATATAGCCCAATAGTGTATAAAAACAAGCACCTCTTGGGTGTTGGACTCCACAAGGAGCTACTGTTTCTGCAGATGTAAATGCTCTAAATTGCTTTTACTTTAAAGAAGTATGAAAGATAATTTCTCTTACAGCTGGAAGCAACATCTGACATTGCAAAATGCTGAAAACACGTTGAAGAGAGATTGAAGATTTCAGATACATTCAAGGTGAGTAGCATAACATGCATAGCTGAATATTTACTCAAAAAATAAGAAAATGCAGAGACAAGTGGAAATTTGTGAGGCCAACTTGCTCTGAAGAACCATTTACCTCTCGTTAGCTAGATATATATTTATCTGTTTCCTCATATATGCTGTTATTGATTCCTGTCAATAGAAAAAAAGATCAGGAATGCAGAACAGGCAGGAGACACTTATTGTAGACGAATCTTTGCAAAGCCTTAATGGAGCTGCGTAGCTACATGATTTCTGTTCACAGTCAAAAAGATCATTTAAAATCCCCAAAGTGTCTTTGACGAAAAAAAAGCCATCACATTCACCGTTGGTGAAATGTCCCAGATTGACAACTGCCATCTATTTATTCCAAAAGCAAGAAAAGCACAAACTGTGCAGTACAAGCTCGCCAAGTGATATAATAGGGAAAAAAAAAAAAGACACTGCTAGGAGGAGGGGGCATGGAATAGGACATCATCATGATGGCCACAAAGCAGCATAACTCGGAAGTTTCCTCTGGCCGCACATTAAGCACATGCAGTTCATCACCAGCGCATCAACCAGAGCAGAGGGAAAAATCACCCTTTGGTTCCGAGGAAGACAGATGAGGAGACCTCGGGCAGAGACAGACGGGGAGACAGTGGCACTTACAGCTACGGGTGCAGAGTCATTAGCAAAGACGTGCAGGAAAAATGAGTCCTAGAGGGGGACTCTTGTCTTTCAGCTTCAGGGAAGTTAATGAAACCACTCATGACAATATCAATACAGAAAAAAATGTAAGTGTGTGGATTTGCTCAAGATCCTATGAAGTTCAGAAGAGTTACCTGTGCGTTTGGCCCCAGCCCAGACCAAAGCACCTGCCCTAAGGAGGACCAGGGCTGCCAGCAGCAGGATCTTGCAGCATCAGCCTTCAACACACCCGATGGTCCATCCTGTCTGTGTCTCTGCAGAGCATGGGCAGCCACCAGGGTGGATGGAGAAGGCATTTCCAGATGCCTCTCCTTGCTGAGCCGGAGGAGGAGAAGAAGCTGGTTTGGTCCTACCATGCCGTTTGCTTCTCCCTCCTCCTCTGCCTCACCAGGACCTGCTCTCGGCCACTACTTTGTCTCTCAGCAAGAACCAGACTCGGAGCTGAATTTCATTAGTGCGAGAAAACTGAAAAGGAACTTGGTGTGAAGAGACGCTCATCTCCAGAGAAGACACTACTGTGAATTACTTGGGTGAGTGCGCAGGACACTGTCCTTCCCCAAGGGCCCCTGTGTCTGCGCGTCCCCTGCTGCTGTGCCCCCACACGTCCCCAGCTGCCAGAGCCAAAGTTATTGCCTTTAGAAAATGACCCTGGGGGGAAACAGCCCCATAACAGTAAATCTTTTTTTTTAACAGTTTGTCAACAAAGAAGTACTGTTTTTAGCACCAAAAATATTGCCAGCCTCTTTCAGCATCTGTCACAACAGCAGCAGCTGACATGCCACAAATTCTGGGTTAAGGAGTCAGGAAATAAAAGAGGATTTGAGAGGGCAATGTGGAAACTGGGTTTCGCTTTTATGTGAGGTCCTTGAATCTGACCCAGCAGGAGCAGGCAAGGGGAGGGATCTGGCCCCCTACATGTGGGGTGATATTCATATAATAGGGGGGCTCCGTGGCTGCAGGAACTGGGGATTGCTAAGGCAGAGTTCCTTCACCCTTTGTTGCTTCCTTATTGAATGTGGGGTCAGATCCTGGATTGCAAGCTTACCTTCAGTTTTCCTATTGATTTTGATGGAACTAGGGTTTGCTTTAATTCACTGGGCTCTTATCTTGGCAGACACATTTACATTTCAAAGTCAGGGTGTCCCCCTTGCTCCAGCTGTTTACCAAAGCAGGACTCACAGCCGGATCTGTGTGGGCTCAGACTTAGCATGAAGGAGCTCAAATAAATCAACATTTTTTCTACTTGTGTACACATTTGCTGTGGGAGCACCCAAAGATATCGGCCAGACCAGAGTCCCCTGTGCTGGATATCATCTGTACCTGCGCTTGTCTCTTGGCCGGGAGAAGACATTGGGGTGCCTGGTCTGCCTCCTGCAGTCCCAGGTCAGTTGTGGCAGAGGTCACCTTTCAACAACGGTTGTCAGGGATCACGGTGGGGGCTTGAGATGGCTTTAAACCCAAGAGGGAGACAAGGCGGAGACCCATTACCTGGGATCACTTGACGCTTCTTGTCCCTGACCCAAGTGAAGCACGTTGCACCCAAACAGCAGCATCTAACTCGGCTTTGCTGGAGATGTGGAGACCCACCAATGTTTTTTAGTTTCCTTGGTGATCACTATCATATCTGAAACACCAAAATAAAATTTAAAAAGCAATGTATCAGAATTAGTTATCTACATTCATGTTAATTATATACCCTCTCTAACATCTAGCATTTCGTAGAGTAGATTTTGGTACTTTTTGCTAGATCTCTGCTTCTCAAGGACTAGCATGAATTGGTCAAAAGGATAAGTATTTAATCTTCTAGTGATAGAGCAGACTTTTTCATAGTGAGATTGTTTTATTCTTAGGATAACTTCAATAAAGGATATACATCTTCCCAAGGACGAATAATTACTTGAGCAGCCCACAGCAATTTGTCAATGAGAATGACCCTGAGACTAGTTAAAGTTCATAAGGTGCAACATGAGTCACCATTAGAAAATAACAGAGCTATTTCTCTCAGTGACACAAGGTGAAAATTCAATAGCAAATTGGTATGAAAAATTATTACCTAGGCTAAATCGGAGCTGAGTAGATGAAGGATTACAGCTGTTGCTCGTTTAGGAAGCAAAAGTGAGACTATGTATTTTGAGTGTTTGAGAGGAGATTTGGTATCTTTGGTAACATAGATATAAAGATATAAAGGAAGAACATCCAAATGGTTTTCACTTATTACTGTGGTCATGGAAATTGAAAAGGCAATGAATAATCCCAGAAAGCATTTTAAGGACTCCACTTCCCAAGAGCTGGTGGCTCAAGAGCAAACAGTCCAATGGTCCAGCCCCATCAGAGCATGGCACTGCACAGTGTGTAACACCGCGGAGGAGCTGCGGGAAAGGCAAGTGAACGGACAGGATCCCACCGGGTCTGTTCACCCACCCAGTGTTCACCCTGTGCTGCCGAACACCGACATCGACTCGTGAGGCGGCCCAGCTCAGGACGCTCTCTCCTGGCACAAGTAGGCATGGTCTTGGCAGAACACCCCACCGCTCCATCCCACAACCTTCCCACCTGGAGGCTGACCTACAGCTCCTGCTCTCCTCCACCTCCACTTGTCACCCATGGGAGATGGCAGGGATGGGCAAACGTTGAAGTAAGTCACCCCTTTGGGCTTTTTGCCAGCTCCGTGCTGGAGGCAGCACAGTCCTTGATGTTTTGGTGCAGGACAAGGGGATCTTGGCTCACTCCCTTCCCAAAGAGCTGGGCCCTGCTTTCCAGCAGCTCACCCCTCGCACGGAAGAAGCACCAGGGGAGGCCAGGAGAGCCGTGGGCACATTTTACAGAATTGCACTGTAAAATCTGTCGGTGCAGTGACAGAGCAAGCGAATACGGCCACTGATCAAATATCTACTCTGATGGATTGCACACAATCTTAAATATTATAGGAGAATGTATTTAATCTGGATGGGAAACTTTAAGCAGGACACAACAGACATTTTTCTTATAATATTAACAATTTACCATCTGAACTTTATCTTCTCCTTGGATAATAACCACTAGACACTGAGTAAAGGAACAATTGATTTAAGATTTCAATCAAAAGAAAGCATTCCTCTTATCTCTGTAGCCGAGCAATGAAGTAACAGTCATCTGGGGTTATTGTACATTTGTCAGTCCATTAAAAGCATAGACTCAGGATCTATATATGGAATGTAAGACATTTCCGGAAATGACTCTTGCAAAAATCTTCCATGGTTAAGGGCTTGCAATCTCTGCCCTTCCCTTGATTTCCACAACGTTTACTAAATAGGGCAAGGGAAAAAAAGATAATTTTTACACTTCCTGTACTCAAACTTTCTTGACTCCTTCCACATGCTTTTGCTTGATGAGCTAATTAGTGCTCCAGCAGGGAGCGATTTGGCGCATGAGGTGCCCTTCCTTCTACAAATGAGAAAAGCACGTGGGGTTTGTACTGCCCAGCTCTGAGTGTGGACGCAGTGAAATGCACAAACTAATGATGAATGACTGATCTCAAACAAAACCAATCTGGTAATAATTTTTCCCCACATTCTGCCATCTCTTGTAGAGAATATACTGGTGTGAGGCAGAAGCGACAAATCCAAACTATTCGGAGTTTTAAATCACAGTATGTTCATTGACACAATGAAGTATTCAAATCCTTTTTTCTTCTTAAACTTATTTCCAGCAATTATTTTAAGACACATCTTACAATCTGTGCACCCTCAACTGATCTTACCTGGGATTTCCAAAGCAAGATCCTTGCTATCCAGGGTTTGCTCTGTCAATGGATGGTCCACTGTTATCAATCAAATCTGCATTATTACTGATCTAGGTCAGCAGCTGTAAGAGCAAACATTGATTCCAGACGTTTTAACATGGCAATACATATGCCATATTAAGTACAGTAAGTCCTGCTAAAACACTAACTACCTCCTTCAAGAGCTCTCTTGAGTGGGAAAATATCCATGCTTAGTGGGCAAATGCATTGGTGTACCAATAAATTCCGTGAATGTTAAAGATTTCTCTAAATAACGTAAGAACAACATAAAACTAGAAATAACTGTTAAAAGAAAGATGACGGTGTGCTTCAGTCTGCAGAGAGCTTACCAGCAAGATACCCTCGCACAAGTTGACCTGCAGAGCTACAGCTGCAGAGCTAAAATGGATGAAACCATTCCCTCAGCCTTCGGTACGTTGGGTTTAACTTCCACTGAGGTTGTGCTGCCACAAACAGCCCCAAAGGCAGTCACCCACCATAAGACACACGCAGCTCCTTACCTCCCCAGGCACTCAGAGGTTCTGCTGCCCCAGCACCCCACAGTGCTGATGTCTCCTGACTGGGGAAGGGCATGTCCACCCCAGAGCCATTGCCCTCCATTGCTCAGTCTCCATGGCCATGGACAAGGGGCCCTGCTGAGGTCTTCCTCGCCAGCTCAAGGAGAAACAATGACGATGGGCAACAATGTCATCAACACCAACTGATCGAGGCCTCAGTGTGTGACGCTCTTGCCCAAACTGCACCAAACTTTCTGCAGGTCTCCTTCAGGGCACAGAGCGAGGCGGCTGAAGAATCCAGTGCAAGTTGTGTTTATTTTTATCATGACTGTTCTGCAGAGATAATTGTGTCAAGCTGAATGCACGGCATGCTGGTTACATTTCTATTCCAGTTACCATGGTTGCTAATACTTAAAAAACTGCCTGGGAAAGGAAGAGAATTGTTCTCCCCATGCTGGGAAATGTCTCCCTGGCTCGTTCCTGCCCACATAGTGCCACGACGCTGCTGGTCCCGCTTCAGATGTGAAAGCTTGTAGAGATCTGCCTGGCCGGGTCTGGCAGATGGAGCTCAGTTTCTCATGGTTTATCACTATGCTGGCAGAACAAATCTCCTCACCTCTACTCAGGTTTTACAAAGAGAGAATTCTCTCTTACTACAGCTGCCTGTAGGCATCCGTGGGAGCAAAGAGAGGTGGAGGTGTTCAAGGCCAGGCTGTACGGGGCTTTGAGCAACCTGCTCTGGTGGGAGGTGTCCCTGCCCAGGGCAGGGGGGTTGAACCTCAATGATCTTTAAGGTCCCTTCCAACTCTAACCATTCTGTGATTCTATGATCCTAAGTGCACTTGGAGCGCAAAGGCTGTTCCTGTGCATTTGATCTGAGCCAGTAACAGCGAGTTGTACTAGGTGGACGAGAACAAGGCAAAAACCTGGAAGAACAAACCAAGTGCAGACTCTTAAGCCCAATGCTATTCTATGATAAGTAAAGAACTCTCCAAGATTCTCTCTGAGATTTTTTCTCTCCAAGAAAAAAAAAAAAAAGGTCAGAGAACAGGCATTTTCAAACATGATGGATTTGAGCAAAACAAAGTGAGCTGTTTAATAGCATGAGCCTTTCCCTCGGTCCTGTTGCTAAGTGGGGGGGCGCTCAGCAGTAGCATCTCCTTTCCAAGCCATAGGTTCAACCATGCCTACAGCCGCAGGACATACTACCAGCCCCACCAGCCCTGTGCTGAGACCCCCAGCCATCATCACGGTGGGTCTCATCTGTGCAGCCCGAGTGCGGGATGGACCTGACCCACCTCACTCACAGCACATCGCACCACCGACAGCATGTATGAGATCCCTCTCGCTGTCAACCCCCTTCAGTTTTCTCCACAGCTCAGAGCAATAAAAAAAAATATTAAATCAATACGAATTTGAAAAGTTTTTCAACTCCAGTTCTGTTGCAGATCCTCCAGCAGGTTGATTTCCCTCTGGCTCTCTGCTTCCCTACATCCACATGAGCATTGCCCACGTACAAAGAACCAAAACAAAAAGTCGCACAAAAAAATACCCGAACTCCATGGAGTTTAAATTCACAATGAATTAAGCGTTATCAATCACGCAAAACCGCTAGCTGAATCACTAACTCTCTAAAATGGTTTCAGAATCAAAGGGGCCTTGGTTCAATTTAATTTCATTCAGGAGATTCAAAATAGGGTTTAGTCCCAGTCTGGTTAAATTCACGCTTATATTCACCAGCATTCACTTCTCTGGGCATCTCCATGAAGATGCTTCCCTTCATCCAAATGGTGCCTTGCCCGGGAAATATAACCAGTGAGACCTCCCCATTGGCACCAGTTTCTCCTTTCTACAGGTTTGTAGGCAGAAGGTGCCGAGGGAAGCCTCACTCCTTGGGGGCCATGAGGGGCTGCTGCCCAAGTTAGCACAAGGAAGATGCCCATCAGGGAGGAGGAGGAATCAGTGGCCTCATCCCACCAGGGACCTGGACCACCATGGGATGGCTCCTGCTGTGGGCAGGGGCTCTAGGCAGGTTCTGGAGCAGCCTCCAGCAGCTTCCATTGAGCCACCATGAGGTGACAGGGACCAGAAACTGAGGAATTCACCAAAAGAATCACAGAATGATATGGGGTTGGAAGGAAACTCTGGAGATCTTCTAGTCCAACCCCCCTGCCAAAGAAGGTCCACCCAGAGCAGGTTGCACAGGAATGTGTCCAGGTGGGTGTGGAATGTCTCCAGAGAAGGAGACGATGCCACTTCCCTGGGCAGCCTCTTCCAGGGCTCTGCCACCCCCACAGGAAAGAAGTTCCTCCTGTTTAGATGGAAATTCTTATGTTCAAGCTTGTAAATGTAAGTTTATTGCCCACCTCATCATGTGGTGAAACACTCCATGTTCCTCCATGGGAATTTTTAATTTTATTTCTATTATATCCAGGAAAAAATATTTCTACTGAAATAGATTTTTCCTATTTTCATAAACAAATGTTTCAACCAGCTCTTCCTAGGCACCTTGGCATGCCATTCCTTGCTGGAATTCTTAGACCTAATTATTTAAATGCCTAAGCAATCATTTGGAAATCACTGCTCTGCTTTTCCTCTATTTTCTGGTACAAGGGCGACCAGAAGGCATCATGGTGTGTGGTAAGCTGCAACCACACCTGTGTTTAGATGCTTGAATCCTACTGTCACAAAATAATAAATTGGAAAAGGTTGCAAAATATATCCAAGACAAGGCACTCTCCTACATCTGTGCTGCTCTTTGAGCCTCTGCAACTGATGCTTCTTAATACTCCTGCCCATCTGCCCCCAGGCTTCACATTCTTATTCTGTTTTTTACTGACACTGTTAATGAAAAAATAATATATGTTTACATTCCATAGTGTCACCTGGTGGTCCAGGACAGCAGATCACTCTCAATCAGACCCCACAGTTCTGCAACACATCATTCCACACACGGAGGGTTTGGCTGGGAAGTATTTTGTCCCTGCACTCTCAAGAGGTCACTTGAGTCTTCACAGTAGTTCCTTCTGGCTTCTGAGTCTGCCAACAGAAAAAAAAAAAAAAGCAAGAAAAATACTTGGCTCATTGACATTTCAGTGAAAAAGAGTTGTGTAATCAAGGCTCACCTGGCTCTACTGCTTCCTACTAAATGAGTATCCGGTTTATTGCAACCTATTCATAAAGTTATCCATCATTCCTCACAAAATTTGGTACGAATTCATGTGAAAAACCATTGCAATATTCACCTTTCATTATTCTCCTGTCTTTATGCCCGTTCAACCCAGATGCAGAAATAATAGTGTGTGACGTCAGTCCCAATGAACAAGCAATGTTGTGGGACGAGGTGACCACTGCTGCGGCCACCGCTGGTGGACACATACCAGTGGGTCTGGGGGAAGGCGAGGACAGGAGGCAATGTCTCGTGTGTAGACATAACCTGCTCTGTCTCAATTACACAGTTCCCAGGCAGCTAATAGCCCAGTAACGACATGCTGAGAGGAACTGGTGAGTGCTTACAGATGCTACACCAGCAGAATATGGATGGAGCAGGGAGCTGCCGGCCGGGCACGGGCTGAGGGTCTGGAGGAGGGGGTTTGTCCCTGGCTGTTTTCATTCAGAAATGCTCCCCACTCATGTCACTCGTGAAAAAACCAATAACGTTAGAAATATGTGGAAAAAATGCCATTTCCTCCCTCCTGGCACCGGCAGAGCAGGGAGTGCTGAATCCCGCAGACTTGAGCCTGCGCTGGAGGCAGAGCATCCTCCGAGCCGCCCGCCAGCAGTTTTAGACCTGCTTGTTTGACTATCATTTTTAAGCTTGTTTGAGCAGAGGCTCCTTTTTAGAGAGCAGTGCTCCCTGGCCAGCTCCAGGGAGAAGAGAGACATTGATGTCTCTCTTCATACATTTCGAGATACAAAAAGCAAGTTATGAATAATGTGAAATTCCACTGGCAACGTGCATAATGTGGGCAAGAAGCAGGGGAGAATGGAGGGCACTTGAGAGCCAGGTCACAGAAAGTGCTCCACGTGCAGCATTTCTCATGAGGAGATCAAATACTGCTTTAGTAAGAACTTATAAATATTAATCCAGCACCCGTTTCAGTTACTGTCACTGCAGGAGCAGTCGTGCTCAGTGTGCGTGGGGACACAGAGAGGGAGCAGCTCGTGACAAGCCTCTCTTGCTCACTTTCATGCTCTTTCGTAGGATTGCAGGGGGTTCTTTTTTAATTGGCACTCCAGGGTAAAAGAAAAGGTAATCTAATCACAGGCTGAAAAAGGTAAAGCTTCATCATTTAATAGATGCGCAGCTCATCCTCACAGAGAGGAGATGGCAGGTTCGGTGGGTGCCAGAACTGGAAACCTCAGGAAGGGATGCAGGTCTGAAGTACATACGCCTGTATCTAGAAGTGCCTTTGGCTACTTGAATTATTCAGAATTGCCAGCACATTATCTTGCAACAAGTTCCCTCCTACATAGAGGAAAATGCAGTAGATACTAAATTTTGTCGACTGTCAATATAGAATTTATTGCTGCCTTCGTACCCCCCGAGACACTGCTTTGTCACCGGTCAGAGGCTGCCCACCGAGGCTGCCCAGGTTAAAGCTCTTTACAAAAGCCACTCTTCTGTAATAGAGAAATTACGTTTTTGGGTAAAGGGCAATCCATTCGGTTCTGCCCACCTGAAAATTTACAGCGCTCGAAAGCCAGTGACTATATTTCACCTGCTCCCGAAACCCTCCTGCTCCCAGGCTGTCCAAATTGAGTTCTGCCGCAGAATGCCCAATGAGCCAGGGCTGCCCGAGCTGCGCACAGCAGCGTCCTGCCCCGTGCCCCCCGGGACCTGCTCCTCCATCACACACCGGCTTCTCCCTCCCACCCAGTACAGTTCTGTACGCCCCGATGGAGTGCCGATGCTAATACATAACGGTGACACAGCTCAGGAGCTTAAAATACGAGGGGAAGAAATAGAGAATCACCACAAAACATGTGCTGTCGAATAAGCTCAGAGTGCTTTTACAGCAGTTACTCACGTCATGAGATACTGCTGTGATACAGGGATAAACACATCCAACCCTAAAAATGCTACGTACTTGCTTTTTAAGTCACCTCCAGGTATTTTAGTGCAGAAAGCTTAGCTGGTGTCATCGTTCCGTACCCCATCCGAGCACCCACACCCCCCGAGTGCCTTTGCACCCACAGCCGCTGCGGCAGCCAGGAGGCACCGGCCTCTCGCAGGTGAGGAACAGAGTCTCACGGAGAGGCTTCCCAAGGCCACAGGAGGGGCTGAGCAGGACGGAAACCTCCTCCAGCATCCCCTGGCTCCAGCAGAGACCCTGGCTTGCCGGACCCTGTTCCATCGTGAAGGTGCTGGAGCTTTGTACCGAGGCACCGGGGTGAGCATTTCAGAACAACCCACATCAGGGAGGGAGGAAAGAACATACAGTAGGAAAAGGGTTTCTGCACGATAAACTGACGTTGGTTGATATTCTATATAATCCCTGCTTTTTCTCTCTCCCCTTTCTCTATCCCCCCTTTTTCGGCAAGGGCCCACGTGCACCAGGGTGAGTAAGAACACTCACTTTAGTCATTTCAGTGCTTCACTCTATTACATGGATGTCTTGGGACCGAAATCCAGATGTTCTCACTCTCATCTGCCCCTTTTTGTTTTTGCCTTCCTGTTTCAGCCAGATGGACCTCAGCTATTCCTTGAAGCTATATTCAGTTTCTGATATATTTTCCATGAGCAAAGGGGAAATTTCTTTTTTTTTTTTCTTCCATCAGCAATTTTCTACAGTAAATAAGAAAAGGAAATGGAAAACCTCGTAGGAAGTCCCAGGCTGCTGAGGCTTTTTAAATGGGCTCAGAGCTCAAGCATGAGGCAGATTAATCACGAAACAGACATGTTGAGCCGGTGCAGATGATGACATTTCAGGGCTGCCTAAGGAAGAAGGATTAATTGAGTGAAGGGACCAGGAACAAGAGAAGCCTGCGCATGAACCAAAAGGTACAGGAGAGTCAGGATGTGACGGCACTGAGACTACTCAGCAAAATTAAGGGTGGCCATGGAAAATATTTCTTTGGGAAGAACCCTGTGATCTCATTCTAATGTGCTTGTGAGAAATTGTAGATGATTAATTGGATCATTTCCATATTCTGTTCCTAAGTGAGGTACTTAAAGGAAAGTGTGTTTCTGCTGCTGCCTGACCCACAAACACAGGGTGTCAGCCGCTCCAGAGAAGCTTCAAGATGAAAAAGGATGGAGCAATGAGCTGCACGTATTAAAGAGACAGGCAACACAGGTAATAGCCCCTGTGTCCCCTGAAATACATCCCATTACTCCAGTTAACAGTTCAAAAATGTATCGCACGAAAATGTACCCCTCATTTAACAAAAATAAATAACTAGAGTCAAATAACAGGTTGCTGTCGACAGAAAGCAGCACTTGCCAAATATAATGATGCCTTTTCACGCAGCGTAAGTGCTCCAGAACGGTTAATCTTTGCTCAATGGTCCTTTTACCCTAAAAATACTTAAGATACATCGCAGAGCTTTCTCCACTGGGAAACCTACACGTAATACTACAGCCGTCAGAGCTGAGCCGCAAATCTCTTTGTCATTTCTCCCCTTTCATTTGCCTGCAAGTGCTGCAAGGTAGAGCCAAAAAAAGAAAAGGAGGAAGAGAAAAGCTTGTGCTGCCAGAGGCGCAGCCTCGCTCCTGGTGCTGCTCCGCTCGGCAAACAGCTGGTTCCCTCTTAATGCTTCGTTTCCTCCTGAATTCCAGCAGAGTATCGCCTCCTGTAACTTCAGCCCCAAATATTTAGTTTTGTTGGGGCTGGCAGCTAGCACTCAGAGCACCCAAAAGCTGCTTTCCACATTCCCTATTTCTACATAATTAAATTACTCATGAATAAGCAAAAGGAGGGACTTACTCCTATCTAAAAGCAGGCAGATAAGTGAATGTTTCACATCGGGCATGGAGACAAGCCATCGGTGGGATTTTATCTGGCACTGGAAAACCTGGAGTGTGCTTAAATAGCTCCTGAACTGGGTACCCACCGAGTACAAAGTCCAGCTGCCTTCTGATGGAGGCTTGTTTCTTCTCTGAGTGAGTTGGGAACAGCTTCCCAGGGACAAACGCCTGGAGATCTGAACTGAAAAGGTGTGGTTTCAACTGGTGTGTCGTTCTGAAAACACACCCATCAATCCGTGGCTTGCTTCATTTCAGCTCCTCAGCATCACTAACTTGTTCTGAAGCTGCCATTGATTTACTGCTCAATTTCTGAGCCAAGAGTTTTTCCCCAACATAAACGCTGCTTATTTGAAGTAGAAATTGAATCTGATGGGAAAACTTCTTTTAATTTGTAAAAAGAGAGAAGGTTAAAAGGAGCAGAGAAAAAACAACCTCCTCAAACCTCTAGCTGACAGTTTTTGACGTAGCAATGGTACTATAGCAGTTCCTGTAGTAAGCGAAAGAAAAAAAACAAAACCACGACACCTTTCCAACCCTTGCATCGCCGAGATGTGTTGAAAGGACCTCCTGAAGCCTTCCCAGTGCGGAGCGTCGTGGTCTGGCTCAGGGGGTTCACAAGGCAAGTGCTGGCACACAAGGTCACACTCGCTCGGGGCCCGGTGGGGTGTTTGGTACCCTGTGTCTGCACAATTCACAACGCGCCGGCTCCGGCCTTGGTGGCTGCATTACCTCTGGCAGCCTTAACGTGCTTTATGAGCAGAGCAAACCTTCACACCGTCTCCCCTTCACTCCCCAATACCTGATCTGAGGCACCTGAGTCCTCACCTGCAAACACAATAAGGGAGAGGGGAAGGCTCCGTGTCCCCATGTCCCACTCCCAGCCACCTCCAGTGAGACAGAGCAGGCAGAAGATCTCTGGATCCGAGACCTCAAGTTATACTTTGACCCACCAGCCCAGTGCTCTGCACCTTTCCCAGCGTTTCTGAACCAGGTTTCCCTCTCCTGCCATCCATTGCTGCTGCTGCAGGGCTGTATGCTCGTGTTTTCCTGGAGGATGGAGCAGGCTTGGGGAGCAAATTCCACCCTGACCACGCCAATAGCACTGTTATCAAAATATAGTAACAAACCCGCTCCAAAATGAATTAATGTGGTTCTCATCCGAAGCGTGCAGAGACACCTTACTGTGTCATTTTCCACTAAATACACAGTGTTTCTCTTCGCTGAATTTATTTGCCATTTACCCGTGTCTGTACATTTGCATTCTTTGTTGTTGCGTTATGTTTGTAATGGATTTTCATTTGTACATTGTGGAGAAACCTTTCAGTCACCACACAAACGCTGCTGCTCGTTTCCTCATCCAATAACTCAACAGCAGAGACTGTAATTTTCAAGTGTAAAGAAAAACAATGGGTTTGAAGCTTGTGTTCTGTGCAGAATAATTCAAAGTACATCACATTTCCTCCACTGTGAGATCCTTGATCACTGGTTTCTTCTTTCTGTTAATAAGCTGTTACCAGTAACACTGAAATTTAGATTTGATTGCTACAGGCCCAGGAGGGGAGATACCTTGAACTGCTTCTCCTTGGAGTTCCCCGCTGCCTGCCGTTCCCAGGGGAGAAGGACATTGGCGTTGCACTGCCCTGACACCTTAGTGCTGGCTCTTTGGAAAAGAGACGGGTAGAGGGGGTCGGTGCAGGTCGGTAAGCGGTTTGGGTGCCGCTGGGCGCGGAGGGGCGGCAGCAGCGGGGATGGAGCTGGCAGCCGGTGAGCAGCTCTGCCTCCTGCTGCGCTGCATATTGCCACGGCTCACTCTTCCGCAGCTAAAATTGCTGGTTTGGATCCCGTTAGCTTCCCCAGCTGAAGATAGGGCTAATTATGAATAACAGACTGTACTGTTCTTTTATCACAGGTTTTTGATTAGCATGAGACATTGTCTTTGGATATTCCCTGTGCCAAATTATCCTTTCAATTACTGAAGCCGACATCCCAAGTACTTACAACCGGTTGTTCTTGTTGAAGGGGAAGAGAAAGAAAAGGATAAAAAAATAAAATTTAGCTCTTCTTCAGCTCCTGCCCAACACTGCTGCTGGCATCATTCAACTCTTGTCTCTACCTGCAGTGGGAAGCAATAAAGCTTACTAACACCTGTTTTTTTATCAAAGCTTTTCACCTTTGAGGCCAAAGCAAGGCTCTGACCTTCACAACATACGACTGAATGCTAAAGCAAGACACACTAAGTCAAACAAGTAACACGTACATCCGTTGCAGCCGTGCATCGGGGGGAGAGAGCGTTGCAAAGGGAAGAACAAAGGGGGTTTTGCAGAGCGCAGGCCATGAGCCCATCCTGCTGCTGCCAGGTCTGCAGGAAAACCCAGCAGGGACGTGGCTCCTGGGAGACCTGGAGCAGGGTCTGAGCAGCCAAAAGATGCTCTCACACCCTGCTCCTTTGTCCTTCGGGCTCATCCCACCTCAAGCAGGCAGCTGCTTCTCTGCCCCATCATGGACCCACGTCTCTGCCCCACCATGGATCCATGGCCGCGGGAACCCCCCCACCACACGCCCCCATCACCCACACCCTGCTTCGAAAACAGTCTTGTGTCAGCCCTCGCTGCTCCAGAGGGCTGAAAGTAGGTTAGATTAAATCTGGTGGACCAGATTTTGGTCACCTTAAAAACAACACCACCCCCCTTCTTTTCCCTCGCAGCCCTCCCACACACACATCTGCCATGCTTAAACTGGGAAATTAAATCACTTTTCCACTCAGCTGGCAGGAGTCAGCCCATAACTTATGAGAACAACCGTGTTTTAAAACAAATTAACCCCTTCAGTGAAGTGGCTGAAGGCAGAGGCGGGAGGGCTGGAGAGTCCTCTCGGCACCACGGTGTTCACCACTGGGTCTGTCCCTGCGTTGGGGCACAGCGGTGGGGAGGGAGGGTTCCCCGGGCCAGGGTGGAATGGGACAAACAGCAAAGTCAATGCGGAGCGGAGTGATTTCACAGGGACAACAGTGGGACGATGCAGGGAATGGCTACTGTGGCACTGTCACCTCCCCAGACCTGGTCCAAGGACACTCCATCAAAACTGGGGGGGAATGGAACACATCCTTTTCCTTTGTGTCATTCTCAGTTTCCTTATTCTAAAACCCAACCAACCAAACAAAAACTCTCCTAAAGCTTACCATTTTGTTGTGTATTTTGTGGCAATCGATTAAAGGTCTTGTGGGGAACTACAAATATTAATTATTCTCAACACTTAAGCGATTTTCTGTCATTCAGAAATATAAGGTTACAGTGCTGGCTGTAGGTGCCTTGGCTTTATCTGTAATTCACACATCCAAGTGTCCTCCAAAGCGCGTGGGCTGCCTGTCTCGTTGGAAATGGAATGTCCCTTCTCACACACTCGATGAGCCTTTATCTTCCTGGAGATGCACCGAAACGCAAGCTCATGTGTCACTTCTCAGTTGGGCTGGCATTTGGGTGCATTTCCAGAAAGATAACACTCCCTTACCGAAATCAAAGTTATTCTATCTTATTTAATTAATTAAGCGATTTTGCTGACCTCCTCTTGGCGTTGTATTTCTACTTACCTTGTGCTTCATTAAACTTGCATGAAGGCATCCAGGCGGCAGGGCCTCACGCTCAGGCTGCCAGGAACCAACCTGACAACAGATTGGAGATCACCATGTGAAATAATAAACAGCTTTTACCGGAGTTATGAAAATACCTGGGTCATGTCAGGCAGCACGATTAGTGGGGAAGCAGCTGAGGTCCTAATGGTGAGAGGGAGATGATGACAGACGACAGACAGACAGAAAGGGAGTTAAATGTGAGAGGAAAGGGCTGGTGACAGCTCTGGGACTGGGTGGGAAGGGAAGGAATGGTGCGAGGAGAGAAGCAGGCGAGGAGAACTGCAGCACGACCACGTCAGGTTTTACTACTGCGCTTTCTTTTAGTCTCTGTACTGAATTGCAATCTAGGCAGCATAAAACATTTATAGAAGCACTGTGCCTCATCTATGCCACCGCAATAAAACACGGCCTTTTGCAAGTGTCCCTGCACAAATTTGATTCCAGTTGCCAACACCCGGTTGAAATTGTCCCCTGAATAAAATCATAGAGATGAGCAGAGCCTGTGCCCCCCCCCAGCCTGAGAAACGAGAACACAAAGAACTCATCAAAGTGCTTCTTTCATTAACATGGGCATTTGTGTCTGGCAAATGTTCTGCTGTAGAGCTGGGCTTCACCTGGAACAGGGGTGTTGGAGTGATTTCTGACCCCTGGGTCACGCTTCAGGTGCCCCCCTGGGGATCAGGGAAATGGTGGGAAACGTGGGCACCGGGCAGCACCCACTGCACCCTGTTCACCATCACTTCTGCAAAACACCCATTTTATTATTGGGCAATATCAGCTCAGTAAGCAGGGACTAGAGTGAGGAAGGATAGCTTTGACAAGCTTCTTGCAACAATCTCTCTCACAACATTTTTTGGAAAAAAAAAATATTTTCCGATTTGAAGTGACTTTACATTTTAGAAGCTGTTGCTCAATTCTGGTGCAAAGAAGTTCCAAGGACAAAGCCAGAAGAAATTGCAGTGTGATAACACCTAAATGCCATGCTCTGATGGGGAAGTCAGATGGGTAATGCCGAATACTGTTTCAGGAAATTTTTTAGGATTTAAATTTTTCAACCCAAGTGAGTGAGAAAAGAGTTGACATCTCAAAAACGTCCTGCCCATCTCTCCCACCCACACCCCAGCGTTGCTTCCAGGAATCTCTATAGGTTTATTTTTAGCCACCCATTTTCACATGAGATTCAAGTCCAAGGCATCCGAGCTCGCTCTCGCTTTAACAAAACCTGTTCAATATTCAGCGCTGAACCGGGGGGCACAGAACAGCCGGCGCTTACACCGCTCTCTCCACAAAGCTTTTGAGCAGAAGGTGCCTTGCCCTGGGTCAGCCTGGCTGCGGTTCCAGACGTTTAAACCAGGTATCGTTCCCTCAAAGGCACCAACCGGTAAAAACAGCTTAAGGAGCAGGGATACGGCAATCCCAGCTGAAAGCCTGGTTCACGTGAAGTCCAAGGACACCCCTGAAACCCAATAATTTTAACTTACATGGGATTTTGTTCTCATACATTAGTATGAGAATATTAATTTCAACATGTAGGTGTGAATATTAAAAATAGAGATGCCTTTTTAAAAAGCCCTCCATTAGAGCACTTTAAATGAAAAAACAAGCATACAGGCAAATACTGCCCGCTGCGCCCGCACCTGGCAAAACAGGACAGAGGGTCAGCAATCAGGACAAGAGCAAATCAGTGCAAAATTACCACCATTAACAGAAATGCCAGCGTGCAGACCAGAAGGAATAGTACCAGGAATGCAGAATGACAAATGAGTCCAACCCTGTGGCTGTTGAACGCGGGGGATTAAATTCCCACTGGTGGCAATGTGAGCAGGACCGTGCCTCCAGAGAAGTGTCTCAAGTTGGGCATCCATGGATGTGCACCTGGAGAACCTGCCACGTGCCTCAAATACCTGTAAAGACTTGAAGGACAAAAACAAAATTGAGAAAAATACACAAAAAATGGTATGTGACTGAGGCGGTGCCCATGCATGGTACCTTACACACATCTCCCAGTATTTGGCCAGAGATTTGATCTTCTCCTTTGATCTAAACACAGCGAGGACCAGCCTCAGGGAACCTCCTGCTGCATCAGCCAACTTGGGTTGTTTATTCGGAGCACGTAAGAGTTAATGGTGTTTCTGTTCATTTAGCATTAATCATGGCACACAGCACGCTTCATGTGACACCACCTTCCCCTGCATAGCATACTTCATAATATTCCTAAGTTCTTGCAAATTGGTAAGATTCCAGCTCTGTTGTTCACACATGGAGATATCAGCAAACATCAGAGCACTTGAGAGACCAATTGGGACACTGTGATTTTCAAGAAGGGGACCAATGTTTAAGGCTCCACCTGGAAAAAGTGGGTTTTTGCAAAGGAAGGGTTCCCCATAAGTGTAGCATCAGCTCCAGGCAGATCTCCATTTTTGCCACAACAACATTTTTGCCAAGCATTTTGTGAGCTGCTGCTACCACCGGTGCACAAGGACACACTCTCCATGTTGATAAGAAATGCCACACTTGTGAGGTGCATTTGTCTGCTTTCCTCCTCGTGTGCCCTTGAAACCCACAGTGATGTGGTGGGTTGACCCTGGCTGGGCACCAGGTACCACCCAAAACCCCTCTCTCGTTCCCTCCTCAGCTGGACAGGGAGAGAAAACAAAACCAACGTTTCTCAACTTGAGTTGAGATAAGGACAGGGAGATCACTCAGCAATTTCCGTCATGGGCAATACAGACTTGACTTGGGGAAAATTAATTTAGTTTATTACCAATCCAATCAGAGGAGGGTAATGAGAAATCAAATACTAAATCTTAAAACACCTACCCCCCACCCCTCCCTTCTTCCCAGGCTCAACTCCACTCCCCCTTTCTCTCCCTTCTCCCCTCAAGCAGCGCAGGGGTGTGGGAATGGGGGCTGTGGTCTCTTCTTCCACAGGGGAGGACTCCTCACACTCTTCCCTGCTCCAGCACGGGGTCCCTCCCACAGGAAGACGGTCCTCCATGAGCTTCTCCAAAGTGGGTCCTTCCCACAGAAGACAATCTCCATTAACTGCTCCAGAGTGGGTTCCCCATGGGGTCACAAGTCCTGCCAGCAAACCTGCTCCAGCGTGGGCTCCTCTCTCCATGGGTCCACAGGTCCTGCTCTCCAACGGGTCACAGCCTCCTTTGGGCACCCACCTGCAAGTGGATCTCTGCTGCACCATGGACCTCCACAGGCTGCAGGTGGATATCTTCTCCACTGTTAACCTCCGTGGGCTGCAGGGGACAGCCTGTGTCACCGTGGTCTTCAGCACGGGCTCCAGGATAATCTCTGCTCTGGTGCCTAGAGCACCTCCTTCATCCTTCTTCACTCACCCTCTACATAATTGTTTCTCTCACTCACATTCTTCTAGGGGAACCAGGTGCTGCTCAAGCCACCTCTGGCTGTGTATTCTTAACTTAAACCCTGCCATAACCCCCTGTGGGTTTTGGTTTTTTTTTTTAAATTAAGTTTATGCAGGAACTGAGCCTCCACGTGAACAGCAGTGACAGTATTTGTGGTATTTGTCATGCTTAGAGCGGGAAGCGCGGCTGTAAAAAGCCAAGCGCCCGAGGTGGCAAGCATTGCAGCGTGGCTGGCAACCGCTGCAGCCGTGGATGCCACCACACTGCAAAGTCATTCGTGAGGGTGGGAGAGGGTTGATTTGGTTCACGTCACGCAGCAGAGGCACGACAATCCAGTGCATTATTCAGCAGAGCCTGCGATGGCTTTCCGTTTAATCTATGGGAAAATTGGATTTATGGTACAGGAGTAAGAGCTATCTGAACACGGCCCATAAAACTGGGAGAATCATATTTTTCTCTTCAGCAAGCAACTTTTAACAGCTCTGCTGGGTGCTTATTTGCAGTCACAAGGCAAAAATTTTCTCTCTGCTGTTTACGACCCTTTTACTCATTTCTGTGACAGAGGGGGGTGGTTTGGAGTACGGCGCCAGTGATGCTCTAGTTACTGGGTGTTATTTGCTCCAGGGACTCTTTTGATATGTAGTCCTCTGCTGTACTAATGTTCCCATTAGTCTTGATTGCCTCTGCAGGGGGTGGTAAAGACTTCTGTAACAAACTGCCGAGGAAAATCCTTCTTGAGCCTTTGATATTTTCTTTGCAACATTTTCCTCATCTTTCGCCAGACATCAGTTTGACTTTGAAGTTATTTCCAGTCCTGTTGTTGTCATTACTTTGTATTTCTACCGGGTAGTTGGATGTTTCTAATGGGGGAGCAAGGAGCCACCAAACAGCCTCCCTTTCTCCGTTTCTCGTATGGTCCTGGTCTCTGGAGTAAAGCTTCCAGTTATTGAAAGTGTAGAGCCTAAAACCACAAGGTATTGAGATACAGGCATCGAGTGCTCTGAGGTATCGCTCAAAATTGCTGCAAGGAAAAATGAAGAACAAAAGTATAGATGTGGAACATCATATACATAAGATAACCCAGTGAGAAAATGGCTGGGGACCAAAGCTGTTTTGATGGATGTAAAGCACAGCGGACGGTCAAATAAAAGAAAAACAAAAGAAAAGAAAACAAATTGGATATTGGCCTAAAATTTTCAGAAGTCCAGGTTTAGGATGCTGAGCTGAAATAAATGGAAGTTTCCTGATGAAATTTCATAAAATTCCTGATCATGGATGGACTGAAATAATCTTTTGATTAGGACTTGAAATGGAAAAACTGAAAATGAGCAGCTAAGGGTTTTTCTCACACCTCAGCTACCTGGAGAGAACAGCCCCTTTGTGAAAGGGCTTTATATCCCCTGTGATAACATTTGCTTTATAAGTATGTCATAATTGCTGTAATTTTCATCATGATTAGCAATAGAAAGTATATTTTCAAATGCCCAATAAAGAAAGAAAACTTAAATGAACTTTTTTAACTTTGAAGATGACTGTGAAAGCCTGGGAGGATTCTGAGATGATTCAGAAAAGCTGTAACGAGGCTTCTGCTGCTCTGTCACCGAGGAGCTGGAGAGACCTTCCTGCAGCATTAAGAGATGCCAGAAAAGTCACTCCAGGTTTGGATTTGACCTTTTCAGTTCTGTAGTACTCTAGTCCTGAGCTGTGATTCAGACACATTTTCTGTAACACGCAATTCTCGGAGCCAGACACCAATTTGCTGTCATTATCTGCAGCTCCTTTGGTTCAAAGACCACTAACATTACTTCCCATTACAGCCCCTGTCTCGAAAATACAAAGCAAGGGCAAGAGCTGAAAAACATGAGCGCCAGGGAAAGCACAGCAGCGAGAGCTGTGCAAACAAAGCACCAAACAAAGCCAAGCCCAGGGTCATCTCCATTTCCAGCTGTTGATACGAAACCCAAGGGCTGCTCAGCCTGGAGCCCGTGTGGCTTCTCCTCATCCTCTGCAAGGAGCCCCATCTCTCCATCACCTCCACCGCGTCCCTTTCCACGCTGGGACCACGGCTGCCACCCCAAACCCAGGGGTGACCTAACCATCAGAGAGGACCCAGAGAGAGACAATGGGATGCTCAAGCTGCACTTTGCTGCCAGTTCAGCCCATGGTGGGGGTCCCAAGGGGAGAAGGGGCTTTTCCTGCACGGATCTCCTGCGCTGCTGGTGCTGTTGTTTTCGTGCATTTGCAGGATGCAGATAAAAAGGGCATCAAATTTGAATGTTATGTTAATAAGAACATCTGTGTGCTTAAATCAGCACTGAGCAGCTGGTACATTTAAAACAGCCCCCAGCATGTCTAAACACTCTGTAAATACAGAGTTAATATCTCCTGAGATCAATTTATCATTAATAAGTTATAAAAACAGGATTTGATGCGCACTGAAATAAAACTAGTGTGAAAAAAGCCTGTCCTTTATTTCCATTTCTTGCCTCCTATAATTTAGTAAAGTGTTTCTTGTGTGACCAAATCTATTCAGAGAAAGCAATTATTACAGTTAAGATGTATTAGGCTGCAGTCCAAGCAATAGCTTGAAATGTATTTTCCAATATATTTTGTTCTAAGTTGGGCGTATTAGGACTTGATTGTAATTCATATAACAACAATTTTCACGATTAAATATGTGTATTTAAAGCTGGCAGTCCCTGACATTTTAATAAGGATTGAACTAAAGATTTCAGTAAGTATCCATTTCAGTTCTGGGGGACTATTATCATCAATCAGCGGATGTCATTCTGTTTAGAAATTATTGTTAACGATTACAGAAAATAAGTCCAAATTGAACCTAAATGTTTCATGACTACGTAGTCCATACCGATGGCAAGCAGATGCGGGTGCTGGAGGACAGATGGGCAGAGCCCTGGGCAGGGAGGACAACATGCCCCTGCCTGCTTCTGCCTGCCTCTGCCCGCCCCCAGCACCACAGCACCGGGCTCTCCCCAGAGGAGCTCTGAAAATGAGATGCACTTTTATGTCAAATTTTCTCCTGCCTGGAGCCTAGGATCTGGGATCCCGGGGTGCATGGAAAGGGCTGTAGAGGGAGGACAGAGCTGAGCTGCCCACAGTTCTCACCATGTAGTGATAGGATGAGGGACAATGGCTTCAAACTGAAAGAGGGGAGATTGAGATGAGATCTCAGAAAGAAATTTTTCATGATGAGGGCGGTGAAACCCTGACCCAGGGCTGCTTGGAGCAACCTGGTCTGGTGGGAGGTGTCCCTGCCCAGGGCAGGGGGGTTGGAACGCAATGATCTTTATGGTTATGGTCCCTTCCAACCCAAGCCATTCTATGATCTCCACAGAGAGTCTGCAAACTCTCTGGTATGTGAGGAGCCTGGCTGGCCATCGAGTTGCACAGATGGACTCAGGGCTGGTCTCATCCTGCCTAGGACATCCAAGCGAGAACTGCAGCCATTGCCTGATCCCTCTGTAGTCAGAGATGAAAGCACCCCTAATGGTGATATGGCCCATGACTCCTCAGTTCAGCACCTGGACATCACTAATCAGTGAGTGCATACCCAGGTTAACTTCAGACAAGCCTTTTTTTTTTAAAAGTCTTGACCAGGTTCCATGTTACAGCAATATTTGGTGGCAGTTATCCCTCTCCACATCCACCTCTGCGTGGCTGCACCATGGCTCAGCCTCCCCGTGCACTGACAAGGGGGGTCCTGGCACCTCCTTCTCCAGCTCGATATGCAGGGTAGGACCTTGGTTGTGCTGCTGAATGGTTCCCTTAACGTGGGAAAATGCCCAGGTCACTAAATGTGCAAGACTACTTGCATTTTCCCCAAAAAACTCCAAAATAACTTATTTTGAACACTCTGGGGACTCCACTTACTAACTCACAGAAATTAAAGATAGTTGCTATGATGAAATGGATCCCTTTTCCTCTTTTGCATTCAAATAACCTGTGTGAACAAGCATTGGGCACATACATTCTACACGCTGCTTCTTAAGCCTCTGGATCCCCAAACTGGTGACTACTTCATTAATCGTGTATTTTATGCATCCCGTCAGCTCAGGGAAACTGTATAATTCAGGGAACCAGCCAGGGTGTGCAGGTGGCATTTTGATCAATGCTGTGTGCATCTGTAAATCTGAATCTGAAAAAGTAAAGATACTCCTCTGCATGTTTGGAGGTGGGTTGGGTTTTTTTTTTCTCTCTCCTGCTCCTTTCTTCCTAGAACACTTTTATCTCACTCAGTAATTGCCAGGAAAGGCTCACAAACAGTAAATTACATGAGTAACCCTTATCAGGTACGTTACCCTCACATCTCTCCATTTCCATATGGGTCACATCTTGGAAGATGAGCACTGCTGTCACAGCCACAGGGAGTCACGGCTGGCCTCGTCCCACAGGGTTTGGTGCACAGGAGACACGCCTGGAAAAGGATCCCAGAGAGGTGATTGTGTTTTATTTATTATGGTTTTATTACTGTCCTAAGCCATGTATGCATGATCTTCTGCTATAAAAGGCAAATACACACAATAATTTTTGAATTTGTCTAGCTCCACCCTGTTTGGAACAGGAGAACTGCCACATAAAGTATGTCAAAGCCCATTAGGTTGGCTTATGATCTTAAATAGTCTCACATAAGGAACTTTGGAGTGAGGCTGAGAACCTCCAGAGCATACAGATCAATTGTGCAGCAAAATGCCAAAGTCCTGCCTTGGCATGGATAGTCTGAAACAGCGACAGAGCTGCTGAAGCTCCACTTTCTCTAGAAGGCACAGGAGCTCTTTAGCAGGGCAATATAAACCCGCTGTTATTTGTATGATTTATAGTTTTCCACTCACCTACACGGCATGAACAGCATCAACACCTGGCAGAAGCTCCTGTAAACGCTGATAAAGTCATCTTGGGCAATTTTCTCTGGGCAACTGATTTGATTAATTTTCTGGAGAGCTCTGGACGCCAGTTGGCCTGGCTGAGGAAATGTTAAGAAATTTGTTTGGTTGGTTATCTCTTCCCAAGGGCCTCGTTGGGATTACAACTAATTGAAGTTTTTAGGCTAATTTGTTTCTTAGTATCCATGTATGAAAAGTGAAAAGCTGCATTAAATTTAATGTGGGAAAAGGGGGAGGAGGGTCACTGCTTTGCTGTCATGAAGCTCTATTGAACATTTTCATGACTTTTCCTTGGAAGAGAACGTTTCTCTTGGCTGGTGCCAGCAGCTCCCCCCTTCTCAGCAGGTGGCCCCAGTTAACCAAGTCACCAACAAGAAACGTGTCTACAAATCCCTAAGCTCAGCCCCGCACGCACCATCGCTGGTCGGCTTCTACTGATCCAAGTTTTCCTACGTTGCACTGGAATTTAACAATTCTTGCTGACCTTAAAGGGCCATACATAAGGTTTACACGCTACTTTGTGAGCTCCACAGTGAAAATGAACAGGATGCGAAAGATGATACGTGAATACTGGGTACATGCATGAGAACAAGCGTTCTCTCTGACGCTGCCATCCCAGCCCTCCCCTCACCCACCGATACTCCCTTCCAGTACTAGTACCTGGTAAAATCCTTCTTTGGTTCTGCTGTATTCTTGAGCATTTGTTTTTCAGTGGAAATTGCTTTTTTTTCCTAGATACGTGAAAAAGATAATAAAAAACGTTTTAGAAATGCATAACCAGAGCAGAAGCTTTGATTCTTAATGCTGCTGTGAAAATTTAAATGTTCACCGAATTGGGTCGTTTGAGCCCTAGAGGAGAAGATTCAGTGCAGCCGGCGCAGAGCACTGACCTCACGGCGCCAGACTGCCAGACCCAAAAGAAAGGCTTTCGTCAGAACTCTGCCTCCTTAGAAAGGGGAAGAGGCTTTAGAACAACCAGTCAGCAACAGAAATTCAGAAAGTCTTCCGAGAGTGTTGGTCACAACATCATTGTGTGTTTGTAAAAGGCATGTACCACAAACCCCCTGTCACTAGAAGCAGGGTTGAGAGGAGGTCTGAACAGGGGCTCCTCTTAGTCTGCTCCAAGCTGAGCAGAACCTGGCTGTGCCCAATTAATTACAGCCCCTGATTGGTACAGACAGAGTCGTCCAGAAATGAAAACCAGCCGCAGCAGAGATTTTTCCTGAAGATTTTGAGACAGGCCCTGGTTTTGGCTGCGGCTCAGGGGCACAGGTTTCACGTGTGTCAGAATAAGGTCAGTAAGTGAGGTACAGGGAAAGGCACCGACTGCAAAATCATTCCCTTCAACACGAAATCTCAAGATGCATTTGCCAGCCCACCAGGTGACTGCCAGCCAGAACAACTGCTGCCAGGTTAAGATGGCAATAGCTTCGCCATCTGTTTGCTTAAAAATAATTTCCCTCACTAAGGATAATGCTGCCCCAGCCCAGATGTGCAGCAGATGTGCTGAAATGGCTTTGAAGGGGCCAGCGTGTCCTCCTGATGTCCACCGGCCCCGGCAGCACTCACCCAGCCCTGGGCTGGACCAGGGGACACACAACAGGGTTGAGGATGGTCCCCATGGGTCTGAGCCACCTGCAGAACTGGCTACAACTGGTCCCTGACTCGACTCATTTAACCCTGAAGGCAGAGCATGGATCAGGCACTGTGTTCCCAGAGGAGAAGCGATGCTGATGGGCTCCCGGTCCTTCCTTGCAGTGCTCAGAGAGGATCCTGTCCTCACACGGGAGGTTTCGGGGCTGTGTTCAGCCCTCCCCGCGGGACGAGCGTGCGGGCAGATGGAGGGAGGCGTGGGCGAGCGGTGCTGGGCGCCCGGGGGCACCGCGCCAGCCTGGGAACGGGGCTGCAACCTGCTGCCAGCTCAGAAAAATCCCTCCTCTGCATCCTCCTTTGCAAGAGGAGAATAATAAGGATTTTGATTCAAGTGTTTATGTGTTTAATACGTTTTTTTCTCATTAGTATAGATGGTTGTTGGATGTGTCTGGTAAGGAGAAGTGTTTCAATCTTGTGTGGTTACGAGACCCCCCAATGGGCACAGTTTTGCCGATACGGAAATAGCAGGAATTCTTCAAAGAACTGTTGAAGTGACTGGTGTAAAATCAGCCTGTTTCTATCAATCTGTAAATGTGTAAATACGCATGAGCAGAGCAATATTTTTTTTTTAAGCAAAATTAATAGGACATTTTCCTGGCCAGAAACAAGAAAAATTTCTTTGGATGTCATATACTGAAAATGTGTTATATATTAAATTGCATTTAACATTTATTCTCTCTCCTGCTCTGTCAGCTGAGCAAAGCAGCATTAGATAGTCATATTGATTTTATGCATTTCCTTAGTCACATTTGTAAAAGATCTTACCCAATGCTCAACCCTTCATTAAAAAAAACAGTCTAGAACACTCATCAGGTAGGTATCAAATCAAAGAGATCAGCTGAAGTGATCAATTGAAACTGAGTATAAAATGAAAAGCTATTTTACTTCTACACACCATTCAGTTTCCTGCTAAACTGTACGTGACTCCTTCACTTCAGACACTCTTTCTGCTGGAGCTATAAGAGGTTCTGCAAGGTTAGGGGATGGTTTACCTTGACAGCAGATGGGAAGGAGTCCAAACTCCCCAAAGAGTAACCTTGCCCTTATCCCTTCTGTCCACAGGATATTTCTGGACTGCGTCTCAGTAACGTCTGCCTGAACCTGTTTCCAGGCTTCTGGAGAAATTCCAGGAGGACAGAGAGCTCCCGGGTGGACACTGTCAGGCTGCTGTTGTCCCGGGCACTGGCAGCTCTAGCAAGAAAATGGTTAATCAAAAATCACATCCTGTGCTTCACAGCAGTTTTGCTCGATGAAAAGACTTGACCCAAATAATACTGACAACTAACTAAAACCCATTAAGTTTTATAATTCTTGTGAGGTATAAAACCAACCCGAGTTTATAAAAGAATACAGCTTTTGGCAAAATAAGCAACAACAAAAATGATTGCCAAAACCTTTTTTGGTGAGATAACCATCTTTTTAACTGAGTTTAGTGCAGTTTTTCCAAATGCTTTGAGCTTAACTTATTTGCATGTTGCCCACGAGGAAGTGTTTTTATGCTGAGTTAACTGACCATTTAGTTATTCCTTGCACTTCCCAGTTCTGCTCTGGACCCCGACATCAGCCAACAGCCGCCAGCTGCAATTACCGAGATGGTTAAACCTTGTGACAAAGAAGGCGCAGAGGAAACAAAAACATTACACGTGTAAACAGCAGAGAGTCACTAACCCTCTCTAATTTATCAGCTCCAGGAAAATGCAGCACGGGCTGCAAAACAAGATAATGCTCCCTGCGCTGGAGCAGATAGTGCCGGGTGGCAGCTTGTCCTTTTCCGAGAGAAACAAGGATGAACAAAAATCCAACACACGAGCTGTTTGACAGACGCTAGTAAAATTGTCTTGATCTGAAAGAAGATGGTGCTTCTCCAGCTTTCCCCGGTGGCATTTTGGATGCTCGTGATTCTTTTCTCCTTCTGAGGAATTCTGTGCTTTGCCAACTGCGACTCCTCCTCCTCGCGTGGCTGCTGCCGCAGCACCTGCTCTTTGCATTTGGATTCCCGGCACCAGGGAAGAGGCGCTGCCTATTGTCACTTGTCACTGCTTCCTTCTGTTGTGACACTGCGCTTATTACAAAAGAGATTTAAATTTTACATTCTGTAACCGAAATACAGGAACTGTGTGGTAAATGCTGATTGACCGGTAACTCTGTCACCTGCAAATCTTGATCTCTGTGTACCCTCAGCATCAGATCTTCAGCTTCCAGCAGGGACAGCTTTCTGCTCAGAGCACTGTGCTCAGGCTGAGGAGAAGGAAAGAATGAACAAGAAATACACAAGCTGATATATGATATAGTCCAATTTAAGGGTAGGAAACTACCCTGCCGGACACAGCAGACTCCTCTACACCACCTTCTTTAGCAAAAAACGAAAATGTGTTTCTGAAGTTCGGTGTCAGGAGCTGACTGGTGCCAATGGAGACCCAGGTGATGACCAGCCTCCAAGCAGTGGTGTTTCACAGCATGGAGACACCCCTGCACAAATCCCACTTGGGTCAATGATCCCATCTCCCATAGCCAGACCTCCCCAGACCAGCCTCTTTCAAATAAGCAGATTAAATTAGACTTTCAAGATCACTTTGTGTTCTGCAGGACGCAGGCAAGTGCCTAGCCTGAGACCCTGCCCTGCCTCCATCCAACTCGCCTCGTTCAGTTCCCTGATAAAAGCACAGTGAATTTAAGGTTCTCCACATTTAACTCGCTCACGTTCCCAGGGGCTGGCAGGAGAGAACAGAAATACAGAAATCAATCACTCAGTGAGAGACAGGCCTGAAGCGGTGCCAGAACTAATACTCCCAAATTCTGGGAAGGGTGTATTTCAATATTTATTAGAAAGGCACATTTTTTTCAGATGTTTACAAGCCTGTTTTTCCCAGCACTGCCTTCAGAAGGCTCACACGCTTTCCCCAAGGCACAGAGGACATTTCTTTGCAAAGCTCTCTCTGAGCATCGTAGAGGATTGTCATCCCCGTTTCTACACTGAGAACGTCCTCTGTGTCCCGGGGGGCAGTGGTGACACCTGGCCCATGGTGCTGCTCAGCCCAATTAAACCTTTAAAAATTATTTTTGCCATTCTTGGACTCTGGGTTTTTCCCCTTCCCTCTTCGCAGCTGACTGCATTTCCATACCGTTGAACTGTACTCGGTAACCTAAGAATAATTGAGGGCAACAGGTAACGGCTCGTTACCGTGGGAATGCGGGTTCCCCGAGCAGCTCCGGTGATAATTCAGGAACGTTTCAAACAGTGTGTGGGGTTAAGCCATTTCGTGTTGAAATGAACAGGTCGCCCTTCAGAAAGCAGGACCGAAGGTACAACATTGCTTCTCTCCCCTTTGCTCCTCTGCCAGACACTTATTTAAATTGCTCACAACAGCATTAAAATAACTTAAATTACTCTATTTTTTATTTAATCTAATATCTTCAATGTCCAGTTGAATTTTTAATCATTTGAATTACTGAAACAGGCAGCTCAAACTCATACAGAAATAATTTTTTCCATCCAATGAAGGCTTTTTCCATCCAATGTTAGCTTTGAGGCTGTTTTTAGTCTTAATTAAAATCTATACACCAAAACTAGCATTTTCCCACTAAAAGCAACATCAATGTGAATAAAATAAGTAGAAGCCCCTACCTTTTGAGCACCATATTGAACGGATTGATTCACATAAGGCAACTTAAGAATAATTCAATCCACCCCTCAGAAGGGGAACAACCATTGAATAAACCCCTCTGACAGCAGAGGGGAAGCGCAGCAGCAGCTGCTGTGACGGGGCAGTGGCCACCGTGGCCATGGGTTGGTACGGTGCGATGGTCCTCCCCATGTCCCATCCCACTCCCCACACCCCGTCCCACTCCCACACCAGGTACCTTCAGGCCTGGGCAACACTCCCATCCACCGACTCCAGCCTCATCCCATGGGATGGATGTGCATGAGGTGTCCCAACACCGACACAAGAGGACAGACACCATGTCTCAACATGGGACCACCAGAGCACGGCCAGCCAGCCCTGCGTGGAGTAGCCACATTCCTCAGCCACAGCCTCAGCACAGCAGCAGAACAGCTATAAAACCACAGCCAGACAACCTTTCCTTGAACCAAAAATACCCACCAGAAATCCAGTCTGAACAAAAAACATGTCTTCTAGCACACTATGAAGAGGAAAGACAGTCCACAGAGGGAAGCCTGAGGGGCTGCAGGGCTCTGGGGAGCACTGGGAAGAACTGGGTATTAGTTCCCACTTATCTCAGGTGCTCAGTCACTGTTTATCAGCCTGACCTTCAGATAAAAGTAAAGTAATTTGATAAATAGAAGCACACACTGCTTTGTTTACAGCTGACCAGAATAAACTCTGTTGTTAGCTTTTGGCTCAGAAAAATATCCAGAATAAATTCTTGGATCAAGAGGAAATTGCTGAAAGAGCTTTTAAGCATTTCATCCCCTCCTACTTTGTTTTAAGTAAAGAAAACCATGTGGCCACACGACAAGACAAAGGGACGATGGGTACAAGTTGTCCTGGGAGAAGTTTCATCTCAACATAAGAAAGAATTTTTTTTACTGTGAGAACAATCAGTCACAGGAAAACCTCCCTGGGGACACAGTGGATGTTTTCAAGACAAGGCACAGGATCATCTCATATAGACACCCTTCCCGTGAGAGGCTGGACTTGACAGTCTCTGGAGGTCCCTTCCAATCTGGGCTGTTCTCTCTGATTCTAAAACCAAATCCCTAACTTTGTGTTTTTTCAGGAAAATATAAAAAAGGGGAGAGAGAGGCAGAATCAATAGCTAAATAAGAAATAGGTCAGATCATTAGTTTTAATATTCTACTTATTGACAAAAGGTATCAACTTTCATTGATGTTCTATAATATGTATTTAAAGAGCAGATGATGTTTTACAGAGTGCAGGAAGAAAAAGAACAATTCCACCCATGACAGAAAATCTATTTTTGTTTGCCATCATTTTTTAGTGGAAGGAGGATTCACATCAAAAAAGTGATGCATCAAAAAGCTGATCTCATTTCTGAGCTCGCAGTTTGTGTACTTATGGAAGAGTTCTACAAAATTTAATGGCAAATAATAGATTTTTTGCAGATTTATTGATTACCTTCATAGAATTTAATCAAAAGTTACATTTTTGCTACAGAATTCACAACTAGATAAAGACGATGATTTTATGCTGGACGTTAGAGATTTTTGAAAAACATCTGGAAAATACTATTATATTTCTTTTGAATTTCATAAGTTTCACTCTCAGTAAACTACGTGGCACTGATCATGAAACACCTACAGAAACAGGACTATTTAGGCAATGTTATCCTCATGCTTTAGTTTTGTTCATGCTACACCAAGCATGAAATCTACCCAAGCTGCATAGGCAGCCATTTATTTCTACCTGTAGGCAACTATTACTCTCCAGTCTGGGATTCTGACAGAGCGATATCTTCAGGTAAGACTTTTAGAAAGAATTTGGGGTTTAAAAAGAGGACTTGACCCATATTTTCAAATTAATTTGGAGATAAAGTTTTGAGAAAATCTACAATACTGGCAGAGTCTGAATTTTTATAATCACTGGTTATTAACTCTTCCCTTATATGCTTTTGACAAAGGTGGCTTTGACAATTTGGTCTGGCAAAGCTTTTTAAAGCTCATTTTTTTTTAAGCAGAATACAGCCTCGGCACTCAACATGCCTACCATTTTGGACATCGCACTCTCAGTGGAAGCCCCAGCCCACAGAGCCTGGCCACGGGGCTGGACCGCATCAGCTCCTTCCCCCAAAGCTCCCCTGAGGAGAAGGAACATCATCCTCCATCCTGGGCTACCACGCTGCAGCAGCACTGGAGAGACGAACTCCAGCAGAAGACACAACTCCTGGCATCCAGCTCCAGTCCATTAAACAGCCAGATGTGTCCAAGACCAGGTTCCTTCAATCTATTCCATTAGGGATTAAGTGGAGTCACCAAAGAAAATCGTTAAGGCCGTTTTGCTGTCACATCTCCGAACGACCAAAGGATTTACTGCAGCCCTCTCCTCTCTGCGGAGGATGGACCCGCCTCACAGCATGATGCACAGAAACCCCTGCGCTCACCTGCTGGAATCAAAATTCAAGCTGAATTTCTCATTTCCCATGGGAAATCTGAAATCAGTGCTTTTCATTACAAATTGATTTCTAAGTACCATCTTCCGAATAGGTATTTTGGTTTAAAAACTGGAAACAAAAAGAAAGCTTAAATATAAATGCTACCCCGCAAATGAAATAAAACATCTTCTCCAACATACTGTATGATTTTCTTTCATTCCTAACAATGAAACCCACCGTTTCATCAAAACAGCTTTGGAAATGCTGACTTGGAAGAAAATTTTTTGTTATGAATCGAGTCACTGTACACCTAATATTCAGAATATTAAATTAATACAGTGACTGTCATTGGTACAATGGTCTTATTTACTTGGTGGAAGAAAGAGCAAACATTAGGAAACAAAGAATTAATGGAGTGAAATCTAAGCATAGAGCAGGCAGGCTCTTACACGAGCATAGGTGCAATTGTCCAAACTATTATGGCTTTGCCAGCTGTTCTTTTCTCCTGTGGAGAGAAGGAATAAAGCAAATCAATTCAGTTTATATTTGATTTGATTGTTCAGATCTAGATAATTAATGCTGTTATATATAGCCTTCTATTTATTGGTTAAACATCCATGTGTGTGTGAGCTGGCACACTCACATGTGTTGGAGAGATATATATACACACTGACATATGGGAACACACAGCAAGCGAAATGGGAATCATTTTAACATGGAAGCCATGATGAAATTCCTGCACATCAAACAGAAAGCAATTAATAAAAAGACAGGCAAGAAAGAAGTCAGTGTTTAAAATTAATGTCCTGAATGGCCACAAAAAGGAAGAGCCTATTGAAACCAAACTAATTAACGTTTTTTTGTCAGCTGTGCCAGGTTTTTGGCCATGAGTGAATCCATTTAAAAAAACATTTCTACTATTTATTTTTATACACAACTAAACCCACTAAGTGCTATAGTTTCACCTTTAGTGAAAACTCTCTATAAACCATAGAAAAGAGAAACTTCCCTTAAAGTCTGGTCCCGGAGTCAGACCCAGATGACCATGAGGTGCCAAATGTTTGCAGGAGCTGCTCTTTCTGCAAGAGCTCACATCAGCAGAGGAATTTTAGGGGCATATTCTGGCAACTGGATGAAACACTATTAATGCTTCATGACGTAAAACACAATTTTGAAGGATACATGCCTAGGTCCATGTGGATATGCACCTTGTAAAACTGAAAGGTATTTCCAAATTGAGCAATGTTTTGCTACATTTTTTTTCCCTCCACAGAAAAAATAAGTCCATAAAACTGGTCCATAACAGTAATTAAATCCTATTTCTTTCATTTCTTTTCCAAAAGATATGTTTTACAAATGAAGCTTGACTTTGCTTTAAATCATCTCTTAATAGATTTCAGAGGGTATTTAATAATTTTCTTCTATCCTGAAGTGACTCAGTGATGGAAAATACATGTTAAACAAAAATAGAACAATTTATTTATCTGCTCTTGCACTCTCTTTGCTGTCATTTGCACATAAGCTGTTTGGCTAAATGGTGGGATGGGGAGGATGTGAACACTGGTTTCTCCTTGTTCTGCTGATGTAATGACAATGGGAGGATTATTTCTTAATTTTCAGTGTGGTAAGTGGGTAATTATTGTCCAATTAGACTTGCTATTAACCTCTCTGTATCTCATTTTGCCATCCATAAAACGAGAATAACAGCACTTACCACTCTCACTGGGATACCGTGGAGATTTATTAGTTAATATACGTACAGCACAATGAAAACGAAAAGCACTGCATGTTGGCTAGAGCATAATTATTATTAATGAATCGTTGTTAGCGCTGTTTGTGTGGTTATATCTTCGAAAACTTTGTGTGTGATTTGATGCCTGGCAATAGGTTAAGGGCTTCTCTTGAGAACCTTGGATCTTAAGCTTGAGGAGTTGGATAGAGAATCTAGAGAAATTACAAATCCAGTTTTAAGTGTTGCAGATACGAATGCACCTTTTTCTTAAGTATAAAAAACACTAATGAATTAGCAAACCAAACAAATCTCTTAAAAGAAATATCAATTGTCTGGAAAAAAACTCTTCTAAGAGCAATAGGGAAGGTCTGGAGGGGTGACCTCGCTGGCAATGGTGGGAGCAGAGCTTGTCACTCCCTGGCAGACACGCGTCCTGCTGCAGCTGAATGAACAGGAGCGAAGGGCAAAGTGGAGAGGGGACACGTTCAAGGATCAATCACATCTTGTCCATGACATTTTGGTTCTTTAGAAGAACCCTCAGCTGGGGATAATTTAATTAAAGTCTACACTAACTGACGCGTGGGAACACAACAGTAATGAGTGTATTTTATCTGCTGAGGAACAAATACATTTTCAGAAACGCTCTTTCTTCAGTTCACTCCTCATTTAAACACTTGGATGGTTTCCAGTAGCTCCCTGTTGCTCCTTCTCCCATCTGTCCCAGTGAGAAATACAAAACATTGTTCTGCTCATGTACGTGTGTGCGCACACAAGCATGAACATATACATTCATATGTAAGCCCAAAATGACATTAAACCCTCAGCCATACCATCTGACACCTCTCAGGCCGTTGAAAGTGGCAGCAGGTCCCTCAGAGCTGGGCAGACGTTGAACTGAAGCCAATGTCAGGTATCGAGGTAGAACAGCAGCAGAGGAGATGCCTCACCCCAACATCAAGATAAACCGTTATTGATAACATTCCTGGGCTTTGTCCCAAAACTGTGGCCACTAATTCAAAGTTCGGTGGCTTGTTCCTTCCCGCATAAGGTGAAAAGATAGAATTTCAACCAGCCACACAAACACCCAAACGGTATTTTCTCTTTGAATAAAAATAGAAAGAATGACTATTACCTGGTGCACTTGACAGCTCTGCCCAGCCCAAGGAGGAGAATCAATCCAACTCGATGTCCGCAGTCTCTGCAGAAAGAACATGGTGGCTGAAATGCTCTTCTGATTGTCCCACCAACAAATTGCTTCTAACAAGAAGATCCATGGAACCAGAGCTGAAACGCAACTACTTCTGCAACACAGGAGATTAATATGGTGACACATGTAGGTGTAACAATAACGTGTTAATGAGTTATTGATTTTTTTTAATTAAACTTTATTGGTATCATATTTTCAATCTAAATGAATGCATCATTAAAGTAATTAATAGCATAGTGATAATGAGAACTGTCTGAAATCACAATAAATCAGTGGTGGACGATCCTCCTGTAACACCCTGCTGCAGACCAGGAGCCTCTGTGGCGGTGGTGTACCTGTCTCCGACGATGCTGCAGGGACCAAGGCTGCAGAGCGGCCGGCATGGGGAGACGTCACCAGGCTCTGCTGCAGTTACAGCCATTCTGGGGGACTAACAAAAATGCAATCACTAAACAACAATAACAACAGCCAAAAACAAAGAAAAGAAAAAGAAAAAATGAGGAAGAAGAGAGGGGAAGAGAGAAGAGAGGGGAAGAGAGAAGAGGAGGCCAACCAACCAAATCCAGGGTGCTGTCTAAGGCCAGAGCACTTGATTAAAGTGATGCTCCAGAGCTCAGCAGTAGCAACCCATCACTGGGGGAGAAGAAACATCTCTAATGGTACCAAGGACCCATTGGCCGGGGGCTGCTCTGTTTTCAAAACCCATCCCACCACCAGAGATCAGCCGGAGACCCAGCCCAGGGGGATGCTGTGTGGGCAGCACTCCCATCTCCCCCATCCCCTATTCACCTTCCAGCTCAGTAGGAGAAATCACAGTTCATGCAGCACTGAAACTCAGGAGTTTGATTCTTTCCCCACACTGATCACTCACGTTGGAGGAGCATCCTCTCTGAACCAACGCACAGCTACCCCTTCTCCCTCCTACACACACCAAAACCAGCCTCAACTTGTGTCATTTGAAAATGGCATATTAATTTACAGGACTTCTAGCTTTGCAAATAATTGCTTAGGACAGAAAAAACAGACCAGCAAACATATTTGAAAGCCTGGTATTCTTAAGCACAACATTAAAAAAAAAACAACCTAAGTTGAACTCAATTGTTACACATGGTATGATTAATAACAAATAAGAAAAAAAAAAATATGACTGCGATCATAATAACAGAACATCTCCTGAAACTCAGAAGAAATTTTCTTGACTGAAATAGAATGTTCAAGTAATATTTCTTTTAAAACACTTTAAAAAGAAAAAAAAAAAAAGCATCTCATTTTCTCTGAAGAAGGAAGTCTATTGAAGCTACATCATTGGGTTGGGAATAGTCCACAGATGTGGCTGTTGATGCTCATCAAGTTCTAGCCCTTCCACAGCTTCCGCATATTTTAATTCTATCTAAAACCTCACCAACTATTTTTAGTCTGAACGGATCTTTGCAGTCACATCTCTCTGTGGCAAACACATAATGTCAGACTCACCCACAGTTATGACTTTCTGTGGCTTTTTCCAAGACTTGTTCTGACCTTTTTACCCTGGAAGAGCAGAACAATAAGGAATTCTGAATTCTTCTGCTATGAAGCAAGGAAACGCCCCAGCTGAAGATGAGAGCCAGGCAGCAGGACTCTTTCACAGCTCAGCTGTCTCCTAAATGAAGACATCTCACTTCTCTTCCCTTGCTGTGTGGTGGTACCTGACCCTTTGCAGAACCATGTAATTGCACTAATGTGACACCGATGATGGCAGCCCCCGCAGGGAACAGGGTAGGGACAAGCAGATAACTTCAGGGGCAGAAGAGACAAAAACCTAAATGACTCTTAAAGGTTCCTCTAAAACTCAGCTTAGAAGCTCTTTTATTTAAACAAGTTGCCACTGCTAATAACGTTATGTCCTTCTTGGGGAAAAACAAAACTGTTGTCCTATTTTTAAAAAAGTGCTTCCTTTAGGCCTAATTAAGCTGACAAATAACCTTTCCAAAGATTGAGCAGTTTAACTGATCACGATGCAGCAATGCTGGGGGCCCTGGAGAGGACCAATTGCTGCTGTGCACAGCTGGGAAAATTACCCTGCCCCCTCTGCATCAGGACATTGAACAAGAGAAAAATAATACCTCATTAATCTTCCTAATGAACCTCTTCTAAACAAGATAATTCACAATTTTATGGTACACATGGGGTTGCCGTGGAGATTTGCTAAGCTGCCTAACAATCTGTGAATCAAAGAGTAGGAAAGAGCCATTCGACAGCGATACGCTCACCCCAAACATCCCCAGGGCCGTCTCCTCCTTTGAGGGCCAGGAACTCTGCCTCACATCCAGGGGTGGGACAGATGTGCCTCCAGAGGGGCAGGTTTCGTTCCCATCATTGATGGAGAGAGGATGCAAAGCATCACAAATGGTAGAAATGATGCGGTTTGGGTCAGGAGCTGGGGTACCAGTGCCGTCATCTCCAGGAAAGTCTTTTTACTCCTCTGGTGAGAGTGAGGTTCAGAGGCCGAGCACAACGACCCCCGGCCACCTCTGGAAATGAGAACAGGAGAGACTGCATAACCCCATCCAAGTGTGTCTACATTTTCTACACGAAAGGGAGATGGTGCCTTACATCCACCCTAGGCATAAGAGGCACGCTGGGTTTAAAGCTCAAAATTAATTACTCTAGACACAGTGCTGTTAATCTACACCATCACAATAATCTTCTTACACTCACAGTAAAGATTGAGGTCCTGACCCTTAACAATATTTGTATGTTTAATACTTGCTCAATAGGATTTATAATTATCTTTGAAGATTTGGGTTTAAGTGTGTTGCAGTCCCTAATAGGAAGATGCTTCACCACGGTATAGAAATACACAGACTTTTTAAACCTTCTAGGAGTTTTCGGTGAAGACCCAAATCTGCAGTATTTCAGAGTCAATCTGGTACTTCTGTTTTTTGTTACTGAGATTTAGAAGAATTCTCATTAAAAAAACCTCAATAGTCATCATCAGAACAGCAAACCCTCAAGCATCCATGGATTTTTGAATTTCTACATAAATAACGTTATTCATGCAAGCATCCTTAAGAAGCCATCAGGCAACGTCTGTATGGGAATTTCCTTCCTAGAAGAAATATGGTCTGCACTGTTAAAACCTCCAAAGTGTGTGAACAGAACATTTTTCAGCAGGCCCACTAGATGCTGTAAGAGTGACCACGATTAGGTATGTATTAAAACCTTAAAGTGCCAGTTCCCATGATGCGGGCTGGGCAATGCTCTGTCGTCTGCAGCTTTGGGACAACCTTATTCCTATTCCACAGGCAACAGCACTGAGCAAACACAGATGGTGTTACAGCAGATCATGAGACTCTCATGGATTTCTCATGGTCCATTGTGCCCTTAAATCACAGACATTTACATCTGCATGTTGAGCTTTCTGACAGTCAAGGGGGTCTCATGGGAATACACAAGGATAAAGCAACATCAAGTTCTGTTTCTCTTTTCTTTTTCCATAATGAAAATAGAGCTATTATCAGATCAATGCGACATTAAATAAACAATGTTATTGCAAATATCCACCAATTTCAATAATGCTTCAATTATGCATTTCCATAATTTCATACACTCCTCTCTTTCCTTTTATTTAATGTTGCTTCTTTCAGGCAAGAGCTTAGAGCCCAAGATCATTTGTACATGCTGGAGACATCAGCGAACACAGAGAGGAGGTGAAAAAAAACCACCTTCAAGTTTCCTGTGATCCAGCGGCTTTATCTTTAAATCCAAAATTGAGGCAGCTTTGCTGAACTCATCTACCAGCTGCTCGTCTGCATGAGCCAAAGCACTGACCATTTCTGTAATTTAGTGTAGCCTGTGAATTATTTCATTCTGTGCATTTCCAATTTATTTCCAATTCATGTATGCACTCAGCAGAACTATCAGAGCTTGGGGAAAACTCCGTATGGCAGCCAAGAGCCATTTATCTAAGGAAGCTTATGGGGCTGTTCCTGCTCACCTTGCACCAGGCTCATGCGTGTCCAGTCTCTGTCCAACCCTGCCTGGGAGAACAAGGGAATATTACACTCTTCCCACGAGGTCTTGGGCAATATCTGGAGAATTCTGCCTTTAGCAGTGACCACAGAAATATTTGACAACCATTTGACAGGAGCCTACATCACCACTGACACATTATCAGAGCTACTCAGACTTCATATAGCACGTCTTATGAAAAGTCCTAAACAGCAGCCAAGATCTTCGTTCCACATAGGAATCCCATAACCACAAACTCCCTCCACACTCTTATTTAAAGGGCTAAGACAATGAATTAACCTGCCACCTCTTCTGCCCCTGAACACAGTATTGACAGCACTAGCTCAGAGAAGCGTTTAGTCATGTGTTGAAATTGAATCCTGCTTCTTGTTCAAACTCTTTCACTTCTTTAAAATTGATTTCTAGCATGAGAAGTGTCCAAAGAGATAAAGTTTTTACTCCTTTCTGTGACGCTGTGTTCCTTGGACACAGAGCACTCCAGAGACAGATGTTGGTGGGAAATTCAGCTTTGGGTCGGCATTTGTTTTCCAGCCCCTAAATGGCACCACCAGTCCCTGACGTCCAGACTGTCCCTACCACCGATGAATTCAGATGATCTTTCTTTGTTTCAACATTGTCACTCCCCTCCTGGCTCTTCCCTAACATAATCTTGTTATCTTTGGGACCTGCGTGGTTTTTAAATTTCCGTTATTATTTATATAGCACGATGCACCCTAGCAAATTTAATCATTTTGTTTACATGAGCTAACCTGATAGACTAATAGAGAAATTACGTATTTTGTTCCCACTGTTGGCACAAACGCAATTTCTTTTCTCACTCTCATTAACACAGTCAGTGCTCATAAAAGTCTGATGGTGCTGGAGATGGAAGTGTTTTCTCCAAAGAACAGGTAAACCATAAACCACAACAAAAGTTCCTCCCAACATAATCCCTCAATAAATGTGTTTCATACAATCCCATTATGGAATAATTAGGTAAAGCAGCCAAAGAATCCGGCCCAGATTAATGATATTTCATGAGGAGCTACTGGAGAGCTCAGACAAAACTTGTCCAGAAAGACAGAAGAGACATTACTGAAAACAGATTGAAAAAACTTTGGAAAAAAAAAAAAAAAAAACAAAAAAACAAAACCAAATCCTTCTGCAAAAAAAAGATAAAAGAAAACATTAGTGAAGAGAGGTGATGGCCAGAATGGGGGTATGAGATGGATGAGCACAAAAGAGCTATCTGGAGGATAGCTTAGAAAAAAACCTAAAAATTTAAACAAAATATAAACCTAAATCCCACATTTGGCAGGAAGAAGAAGGAAAAAAAGAGCAAAACCTAAAGTCATTCTTGTTGACTTCCAAAGATATAGGAAAGGTCTCTTGCTGCTTGAACAGATGGGTCTGAAATTGTTCTCTGTCAGCAGAAACATCACGGACTGTATTTGCCTGGAAGGGACAAACCCTGGTTGAGAGATGTAGGAGGAAGAAGTGCCACCAAGGTCCTTAATCTGAGCGAGCCTCTGAGCAGGAGGACTCCAGCTGATGTGCCTCGTGCAGAGACACTTTCTCTCTCCTTTCCCTTTTCTGGCCAATGCTTGTACGATTTCCCAGGTACTTCTGCTGATGTACAGATTCAAAGAACACCGGAGGCAAAAGTTAAGTAGAACTACAAAAACCCTTCCTCTATTATTACAGCTCATTTGTTGAAGACTTCTTACAATTTTCCATTTAAAAGGTCTATTCAATCATCAGAAATGGAGGGGTGGTTTTTTATCACACGTGGGTCAGCACTGACCTTCAGACCAGCCCTGGTCACTCCAGTGGCTGGCAGCCAGGGACACTCACTGCCCAGTGGTGGCTACCACCCAAACAACTCCTACAGTAAAAAATGGCTCCATCCCTCAAGATTTGTACCTGTATGCTGTATACCATGGACTTGAGGACACCCTTGATAAACACTTCAGCTTCTGCACATTTACATTTTCCTTGGAAATCTTTCAAATTGAGGCACTTTAATCAATCCTCTGGTGGACCATCAAGAGAAAGTTTTGCCTAGCTTGTAAAACTGAGTACAGAAAGGGAACTTCTCCAAAATTGCCATGCAGAAAATCTCATTAGTCCGCAGATTTCCAAAAGTACAAGATACCTACCTAGCTTCATCCCTTTATTATCTGTACTGCAATGGAATAATTGAACAGTTCTGCTGGTTCCCTGAAAGAGGAGAAATACATGGATACACTGACACAAATAAATAAATGAAAGATGTGAAATAAAGTGAAGTAAAGATGACTAAAAAACAATTTAGGTACTCCTTTAGTCTGGTGCCATTAATGCACATACCATGACACAAAGGTACTGCAGACCTTAAAAGGAGACATATGAGTTCAATGAATACTTTCACATCAACGCACTTGGACACAGTTGAAAACGAGAAAAGCTTGGCCAGGTATTGGTTGTTACTGCTGCAAGCAGCCAACTTGACTCCTGCATCTCCTGAGGGACAACAGAGTCCCATTAAGTTTGTAGAACACATCACAACAGATTATGAACAACAGAATGAAGAAAAGCTGAAACACCTTTCACAATAGGAATTTTAGAAGTTGTTGTGTATTATAGATGAATTCACCTTCCTTTCAACACAGGAAAAACTGCATCTGTGAGAGTGACCATCAGCATGTGCTGTCTACGGATGAGTTCAGGACATTGATATCCAATACACGTGGAATGAACCTACACCATGCCTTGACATACGTTTGCCAACATGACTCTGCAGCTGCCCCAGTGAGCCCCAGTGCCAGCAAATCCCTGGGTCCTACACATATGCAATAGCATGTATGTATATACATGCATAGCATGTAGCATCTATCACTCAGGGCTCAACCAATACTTCACCAGAGCCACCAGCCCCTGTGTGTCCAGCGGAGTTCATGTGGCCAGCAAAGGGCAGAAGCTCCCGCTCACCTATGGGCAAATCTTTCCCAAATAACAGTCACTCCATTGTCGGTTTCTCACTTGACATTCTCAAGAGACCTAAAAAATACCTTTAAAGAACAAGAATTCATAACCACCATGGATGCTAAGAATTACAGAGGCAATCCCATAAGGCTTTCTACAGAACCCTCCATCAGCAACGATGGCTGCTTGTCCATCCTCTGTCCCATGGGGAAATGACTCTACCACCTCTCATTTTCCTGACACCCTCCTCTGTTCCTCAGGTGTCAGCCTTGTTTTTGTCTCATATTACCTCAGAAAATTAGTGATTCAGGGTAACTATTCCAAGCTTTTACTTACCTTGGAGTTTGTTTCCATTTCATCCCTGAAGGCAGGCTTTTGTGCCTGAACACTTGTCTGGTTTTGCCATCTAAATGAGTTGATCTACAGACATGTCTTAAGCCATTTGTTCACCATGGTTAAAACCAGTCTCAGTTTCCAGTCTCTCTCCACCCAGTTCTGTGTTTTCCACAATATGCCTGCAAATACATCCAAAGAGTATTTACGTATACAACCTATGAGACATTTTCTACATAATATTCCTCTTTCTGGTCTTACTATAAGAATATATATGGAATTATGGAATTAGGATGTTGGTTACACATTTAAGATAAGCTTAAACTTGCAGAATTTGTATGTGGTCCCATAAAATATAGTTTGGGAAAACAAAACTAAACCCGTAGTCCCTCCTTCTGGACAAAGGCTGGCTGGCAGCAGTGGATTAATATTTTCTTTCCCTGCAGAGTCTCCAGCTCTTTCCAATAAACATGCAATGGAAGTGAGAAGTCGGATTTTAAGCTAATTACAATATTTCTTTGGTGACTGACAGACATACCTCTAAGTATATATGTTTTTAAAAGCAGGAAAAAAAACAGCACTTGTGTGTCTGTTCTCTAAAATGGCCTCTACGACAAAGTAAAGGAGAGAGAACCCAATTTGAGAGAGCATGGAGGCAGAAGGGAAATCCTGATCCAAAGGAGGATGCAGTCCAAAAAAGATACAGAACTTGCAAAGGATGAATCAACTTCTCATCCCAAGGTCATTTAAGTTGAAGCAGCAGCAGGTGATGGAGAATAGCTCTTGGTTATCTGTTGGATTATCATGCTCAGATACCTGGGTCTCATAATGAAGGTTTCCCTCAGTGGCTCTAATTAGGCACCCATCGTTTACCATATGTTTCAATTTTGCAAGGACAAAGGTACACCTGGCTTGCTCGTTGGGCACAGACAGTCTCTGCTCTTCAAATGTACCCTCTGGAGACTGAGCCCAGAGGACTTTGAAATCTCTGGCACAACGTCCTTCCATACAGGAGAGGAACAAATTTGTGAGGTGACAATTGAAAAGAAATTTAACTATGTGAATATCTGTTATGGATTTTCATTAGGTGTATGTTCATTTTGCCAGAATGAACAGAATGCTGAGCCAGCATTCAATTACTGATGCAGGCTTTAAAAACAGGAAAGCATCACTGCCAGGATAATGAAATTTCATGAGGAGAAAGAATATTGGCTTTAAAGGGTCTAAGAACACTGAGTTTTCAGACCATCTGTGGCTCATCTTCTTTGTGGACATCCAGGTTATGATTTCTAATCCCAGCCTTTGACAACCCTGATTATGTTGATTGGATTTTGTTACGTTTCTGCAATTTTCTGGTATTAGATTCTACTTTAAAAAAATAGAGTGACATAAGGAGAGGGGTTTGCCTACCCGAAACCACACCGAATAAAAGACTTCTGTCTAATGGCTTTTAATCCAAGGCTATGTAAATTTTCAACTGGATGATCTATGACATAATGAGATCTGTCAAGCACAAGTCATCGCACTGTAACTGAAATGTGAATGGACATTCACATTATCTAGCATGCTGCAGATGGATATTGCTATTAGAAAAGAGAGGGGAGAGGTGACAAAAATGTCCCATTCCATGGCGAGCAGTGGTCACATTTCATTGTAATGTGAGGGAGAACCATTTGGCACTTTAATCAAAGCAGCATCGCCCATTGTGGGTGCAGATAACCGCGGCAAGAGAGGCTGCAGGGTGACCTGTGTCCTTCTGTGCCTCTCGTTACTGGGAATTGCTTGTGGTCTTGAAAGCAGAAGTGCGTAGGGAGGGGAGAGGGAGAAGGCAGAGACTCTTTGGGGGCACCTGCTTCTGTTAAGTGCTTTAACAGCTCATACCTACTGTAAATGACAAATGGCATTCATTCCGCTGCCCTTCTTTGCACAGGCGCCCTTTCTGTTCTGCCTGCAGTGACAATCTGAGCCTGTAATTCAGACAGTATTCTCCAGTCTTCTGCGTCTTCTCTCTCCCCCTCCAAACTATTCCTCAGCACTGCCTCTGGCTCTGTGTCTTTGTCTTCTCCACAAACCTTACTCTGCAGAAACATGTAAAAGCAAGAATTTCCTTTCAAAAAACCCAACAACTCTGGTGTGACATTTGGAACAAAGTAAGCCAGAATACTGATTATTGTTTTTTCTTTATTTTTGTTCTTTGTGGGTCTGAGATAGTGTTTTCCTCCTCTGTGTTTTCCTACTGTTCCCATTCTCACTTTTCATTCCAGTGAGAATGGAAATGAAAAAGGGAAAAGACTATTTGGTCTATGCTTCAGTTTCAGACTTTGAAGTCTCACACATACATATGGATCTGAACCATGGGGTTGAAGGAGAGTTTATTGGTCTGGAATAAGTGCCAGCTCTAACGCTCAAACATGCAAAGCTGGCTGATCTCTTCTCAGACAGTTCTGAAAACAGCCTTCCTCTGCAATGGTAAATAACACACAAACCTGGTCTTCCAGGAGGCACATCTGACTTCTGTACCTGAGGGCTAACTTGGTCCTTTTACCCCCTAGAACTGGTTCCATTGGAGATAAACCTGCGTAAGAGACAGATACATAAAATAGGACTTTATAATAAAATATCCAGAAATAATAAGGTCCACAAATATTTAGCTCACTCCAGAAGTGATTTGACAAAGAAGATTAAACTTCTTGTTATGCTATTCCCCAGACAACAGTCCACTTAATATTTGACTAAGCATTATTAAGGATCAAAGACAGTCAGAAAATAGCCCCTAATTCACTTCAGAAGGAGTGAGAGAGCGTTCAGACTGACTTGTTTATTTCTAAGCTCCTGCCCCTCAACTTCATCAAAGAGATATTTAATCTCTTACACCATCATTTATTCATGCTGATAGCACATGCAGGAAGCTGGAGCTGGGGGAAGGAGCCAGTGGCACGTACAGTGCTCATTATTAGACAGATGACTTTCAAATCCTATTACTGAGTGTGGGGCTCCAGCAAGCAAAAGCCACCATTTTTCTCTCAGGGTCTCCAAAATACATCTTTAAACCAGTAAATAAGTAACAGCCACCCTCAGCTCACTGTCTGAACACAAGTAATTAGCACAACCTCTTACATAGAGTGAAATAACCCAGAGGGCCAGCTCACCCTTCCGCCTACACCCCGAGTCCCATGGGGGATGCAAGGAGAATGCCGTGAAAAGCAAGTAATGCTTGAGAAGAGAGGTGGTCCCTGGAAGAGGTCTGCACAAGGATCCCACTGTCATAGCGTGACACCCTATGGGTGGCAGCCCGCGGATGTGGGGATGAAATTCAGAGAGACCTGGGGCGAGGGGCAGCTTGGCCATGTCCCCTTGGCCATGTCCCATGCGGTTTGGCCACATTCCTTGCAGAGGACAAGGATGGTGCTATGACACCACCAAAATCCTGGGCACTGGCAGGCAATTCTCCGTGCTTAGTACTTGCTGTCCAAACAGATGGAGTCCAGCCCTGAGCACCCTCAAAGGTAACAAACTCCGGTTTCCAATACTAAGAACTCTCCAAAATTAAAATCTTTTTGTCCAGCTCCAACTGCTGCTGCCGCAGTGGTTCATGACCAGCCCTCCCGAGAGCAGCCCTACTTCTTCTCCTTCGCCTTCAGCCTCTATAGGCTTAGACCATAAACAAACCGATAGACCATATCCCAGTCTCTGTTTTAAGCTACCTTTATTACTTGGAGATGCATTTTTCTCCCAATTCAGTTCAGAATCATTTTTATTTCTCACAAAATAGAAATAAAAAGATCGCACTGTAAGCGGGAAGCAATATTTTGATATTTCCTAAATGATATATGTCCCATGGAGCCAGCAGGTGAAGTTAAACGCATCATGTTGCCCTTCCCCGCTCTCACTGGGCAAGTTGTCACCCTCTGAGGTTCCCCTGTGCCCCTCACACCCGCCACGAGTTGGGCCCTCATGAGTCGCTCACCAGGGTGAGATGCCAGAAAAACAAAGTTTGCAGGATGGACATATTTTCACAACATCTTTCCGCTCCTGCTAACTGGCACGCTCCCATGAAATCAGTTTTGCCACCGGCTTCCTACCTGCTCTATTCACAAGAAGACATAATCTGCTGGAAGAATAAAGTCTATCACAAAATCAATGCCCCATTTTTCTGCACTTAATTTATCTCTTTCATTGATTATACCACTAAAAGCTGTTGAAGCACAGCACAAGAAAAGATCTAAACATTGAAGAAGTTGTAAATCCACGCAGTAAAGATAACGTTCCAGATCCTCAGCTGCTGGATGTTAAACTGTGCTGTTTTGTAAAAGCCCTAAAATTAAGCAAAATATTAAGTTTTGCAGTTTTTTCATGCATTGCGAATACTTGCTTTCAGTTGTAGTATATTATATGCAGATACTCCATAAATATTAATTAAGCCAAAAAACATTTTATAATTAAGCAGCATCCAAAATTCTACAGATTAAAACAATTTTGAATACATTCTTACAGGATTAGATGATAATAGTATCTGCACAATAAAACCACCAAACTTTCTATTACTTCATTGAGAAGGGTGGAGAAATTCAATTTAAAACTGCTTTGCCGAGAATCCAAAAGCAGTGCATTTCTTGCATTACAAGCACCAAGAAGTATTAGTATTTAACAGGTACATGAGCTGATATCTATAAAACTGGCACAGAATGGGATTCTGGTAATTACTATATTGAAAGCAAAGAGTTCCAGTGACAGTTTTGTACAGAAAAAAAATATCCCACTGTACTTTTACCACAAACCTCCGCCTGTTCAGAGCCAGCTCACAACAAACCTTTCCTGGGTCCCTAAATATGTAATGAGTTATGCACGGTCTCTCGAGAGGATGGACAGACGGACCCCAGCCCTGTGTCCCCTTGGGAATCCCCGCAGCCCCGAGAGGCAGCCGCACGGCGCTGGGGAGAAACCAACACCCGGCAGCGCAGGACAGACCCATCCCTGCCAGGTCACTCAGCGTCGGGTAAATCAAATACCCAGAGTTGCCTCACCACACTTTGCTTTCTTAAAGTCAAACCCAGAGAGCTCACTGGTCTTCCAAAAACACCGTGTTTGTTTAGGTAATAAGTTACTACAATCAATATTTTTGTTGCAAAAATTCGAAAAACCATTATCTTCCCTAAAAGTTTACAAACTGAAGTGCCTCTGATGGATAAGATCATAAGTGGATGGTACATACTTCTTTTATAACATTTTTAAATTAACATGGGGTTCAATTCAGTATATAGCTGATCAAAACATCCCAAGTATTCCTAGAATCACCACTGCCTGTGTGGTTAGAGCTCTCCTGAAGACTTACTAAATTACCCTAATACTAATAAGTAAAATGAAAGCTGGTTAAAGCAACCATGAGATTTTGCATGAATTCCTCAACACAAATTCCCACCTCAGTAGCTGAACTTAAGCATTCTGGGTTAGACTTATTTCGTATCCTGTCACCACAATCACAGCTACGTGGCTGCAAATCCACCGCAACGGTGATATTCTGGGGCGGGGGGGAATCTGTGCATCTGAAAGTTCCATAATTGCCTTGTTATTGCACTCCTGTAGTTTGTACTATTTCTGAAACATGGATATTAAGGTAACGTGCATAAAAAATATTAATAGGTTACTGCAGAGCAATCTGGGTACCTGGCAGCCTCAAAAGGTACCACACAGCATTCAAATGAAAGATGGCATTTGTTGGGGGGGGACAATGCTGTAAAACCAGGCTCCAAATCACCCCATCAGTCACCCAGAACCCAGCTCCCAACCACTGCCACCGCACATACCTCTACGGAGCCATGAATGGGGCTTTACTGAAGACAAAGGTATAAACACAGCAGTTTGATCACAATTTCAGCTTTGTGAAGTCATTTATCTTTGTTGATTCTTGATAATTATCTCACAGTTGCCAAAAGCAGGTGGTAGTATGACCCTTGTACACCATACATTAAATACTGCTCCCGGATGCGGTGCTGATTTCTCCATGTGGATGTTCTGGCTGTGACACAGAGCAGTGATAGAATTATCCAGTGGTTAGAGTTGGAAGGGACCTCAAAGCCCCCCCAGTGCCACCCCCTGCCCTGGGCAGGGACACCTCCCACCACACCAGGTTGCTCCAAGCCCCCTCCAACCTGGCCTTGAACCCCTCCAGGGATGGGGCAGCCACAGCTTCTCTGAGATCCCAACCTGGGCTTCCTCAGCTTGAGACAGACCAAATGCTCAGAATTCAGATGAAAGGTTATGATCCCATATAAAAATCACTGACAGTTTTTAGGTTCATCAGGCTCTTCCTGCTCTAAACCAAGGTTGTAGATTTACACTTGCAAAAACCATGTCAAAAGAACAGACCTCAGAATTTATTATAGGACTCATTGGCAGAGAATGAAAATACTGGGAAATTCCACTTTCCTCAAAGCAGAAACTTTCAAACAGCATAAGAGATTGCAAAGTGGACTTAAGAAGTTCAGTGGCATTTTTATAATTGAGGAAAAGGAGATGATGAACTTGGAGAAATATCTACTGCAGGGATTATAAATTTCTCCATGCCTTTTTCCATTTCCTAGCATGGTGAATAGGAGCACACACATCAATATAAATCAGGACCGTGTATCCATTAAGGTAAACACCTACTGTAAATCTACTGGGACAGTCACAGCCTTTGGCTGTAGAATTTCAAACATTTCAGCCACTGTGCATTTACAATTCTTCATTCATCTATTTCTGACCAAAAAAAAAAACCACTCCAGTCCCACCCTGAATGTATTTTTTCAAGAGACTCTTAATATTCATACCAATTAATGCATGAATTCTAGCAGGTGAGCTGCTTCTCTTTCCTCCTGGGAATGATACATTCAATTACTGCCAGCAGATGTACGTAAGTCAGGGAGCAAAACACAAATTCTTTTTATTTCTGCTCCTCGCATGGCTGAGTATTTTCAACTCATTCTTATGCAGAGGTTTTTGTATTAAAAAAAAAACAACCAAATAAAACACACAACTATTCGTTCCCATCCTATGCATTACATTGTGGACTTTTAAAAATAATTTGAATTATGCTAGAATGTTTCTGTCTCTAATGACCCGGTGAGCGATGCCAGCCTGTTCTTTGGACATCTGTGATTGCGGGGAGGCCTGCACAGAGCTGAAGCATTGGGGTCATGCCTCATGCCAGGTCAGGTATAAGTATGTTTTAAAGCATCAGGGCATAATTTGCACAAATTAGGATCCTTGGGAGTTTAGTGCCTGATAGAAGAGCAGCTAAATGATTATCAAAACATAATAGCCCATCTTTAAAGTGCCTGCTGTTCAGAATACCACTGAAATCAGCCACTGAGATTGTTTCAGTTCAGAAGCCAGTGGAGCCCCTCTCTCGATGAGGAAATTGTGCCTCAGGGAGACGATGTGCTCTTCTCTTGAATCCACACAGAATTGGCTCATGTTTACACTGACTGAATATCGACTTTTGTACAGAAAAACTCTTGGGCAGCCTTGGACCTTGAAGAATTTCACACATTTTGTGTTCAAAGTCATATTTTAACCTCTCATGCCAGGCTCCTGCTCCTACCACACATCAGAGTAAACACCGAGAACTTCCACGGACATGAAATCAGAACGCCGAACACTCTGTGAGTGTGACCCTGGGTTGAGAGATGTCAGAAGAAACCTTTCCCATTCCTCTGGTGGGGATGACAGTTATAGCCTTGTCTGGGCTGCCAGGGACCTCAGGGAGTCTCTACTCCAACCTTCTGCTCAAAGAAGGGTCAATACCGAGTTCTGGCCACTTTGCTATGGGCTGTTGGGTCTTGAAAGCCACCAAGAGCAGAGACTTCAGAAGCCCCCTGGACCAGCGTTCAGTTATCCTCGTAGTCAAAATCTGATCCTCTAGAACCTCTCCTCCTCCACTTTATCACTGTCATCTCTCCTCCTCCCTCCATGCATCTGAGCAGAGCCCTTGGCTTCATCATCTTTGACCTCTTCTCAGCTACTGGAAGGGTTGTGTTAGATCCTGAAGCCCTCTCCTCTCCAGGCCAAAAAAGTCCAATTCCCTCAGCCTCTCCTAGCCGAACAAGTGCTCCGATCGTGTGGGAATTGGGATGTGCACAGCTTATTACAGTTCTGATTTGCTTTCCCGTTAATCTGTTGCTCAGCCAACTTCCTTGTACAGCCTTACAACTAGAGGCGGTGGAGCATGCTAGCACTTTTTTTTTTTCTTGCCTTTTTTGAAAAATCAACAAGGTCCTGCTGTGGTGATTGCATAAATTACCATGTCTTCATGGAAAAGCTTTCAGAGAGTTATTTCAAAATGACAGGTTCTGGGCTTTCCAGAAATCTGCACCAATATATTTCTTTCTGCCCTGAACAGGAAGGGGTCATATGCTCAGCTGATGTAAGCTGTCACAGCACCATTACTCTTACGGAATGGCATTATTTTTTACTCCAGTAAAAAATTAGACCGGCAGTTTCTCGTAGGAGGATAGCCAGCATTTCAAATCACAGTCTTGTTATTTTGGCAGCTTATCTCTGTGTACAGAAACCAATTATTGCTGGAATGCATTCATTTTTTCTTCAGCTACATTTTAAAGATTTAGCAAGCCCTTCTTTCCACTGCTGTTCCTGGATTGCTTAAAAAACACCATAGCAGAATAATCAGAAAGGATCGCATTGGTAAAGAAAAAATGGCAGGCAGTTTCTTTTGAGCATTATCACACAGAAATCCTTCTTAAATACCTAAGGACACACAAGTCACCTGTTTACATGCGCTAAACAAGAACATCCCACATTCCTCAACATTATTTCTTCAAGTTTCTCTTCTCCTAAAAATCCCCCAAGTCCAGATCTGTGGAAATCAGAGCTTCAAAGAGGCTGCACAGACGGAAAGGAAGGAGCAGATCACACCAACAGAGTGATTTACCAGACTGCCCTGAACCACAGAGCCAGCTGCAGATGAAGAGCAGGGAAATAACCCACTTTTCACTCATGTTTGAAGTACTTCTAAGTTTATTCCCTGAGCTCTTAGTCGGGCAAAAGCCATGGCCATCATGGCAAAGAAACACAATCAAACCCACAGGAAGGAGTTTGAGAGGTTACAAGCTTTGTCCTGCTCTCACTGTTCATTTTCATATCTGGGGAAAGGAAGGCATTTGCAAAAGTTTCATCTCTCTAATAATTTTATCAGTCTGCCATGTTCTTAATATAATAGAATTTCCTTTTTTTCTGTACTTGCGTGGAGTCTGAGGTATCATACCCAGCACAACTGAAGAACAGAATTGAATATCAGCTGAGCTCAGTTGCACGGTCCTTTCACTTCCCCAGAAGCTCATTTTTTTCTGGGACTTTTCGTTTTCAACTCAATCAGAATTGAAGCAAATTGAAGAATGTTCTTAACCCGTCTTGGATGGAAAGGAAGTAAAAGTCATGCTATGCACAGACAATGTTAATGCAGAATTACAGGAATGTTTGTTTCAGCAGCTGCTGTTTGAGAAAAGGTCCAGAGGACTGGTGTCTGTTTTCACCTTTATCCCAAGCTCCCAGGACGAACCTGCATTATTCTCTCCTGCCTCTTCTCTCCCAGCCCCACGAGAGCTGGGTGCAGAGTGCTTTGGGCAGACCAAGCTCTCTCTGTGCCCCCTGGGAGGAGGAAGGGGCAGGTGACTGGTGTGAGATGCCAGAGGGGTGCCAGCCACAAGCCTGGGGAGAGGGGGAAGATGCTGGGGAAAGACTCTTGATCAGGGAATGTAGTGATAGGATGAGGGGTAATGGTTTTAACTTGGAAGAGGGGAGATTTAGAGTAGATATAAAGAAATTCTTTGCTGTGAGGGTGGTGAGACCCTGGCCCAGGTTGCCCAGAAGCTGGGGATGCCCCATCCCTGGAGGGGTTCAAGGCCAGGCTGGATGGGACTTGAGAAACCTGCTCTGGTGGGAGGTGTCCCTGTCCAGGGCAGGGGGGGATGGAACTCAATGGTCTTTAAGGTCCCTTCCAACTCTAACCATCCTATGATTCTATGTTCCTTAGAGGAGACTTTGGGGTTACAGAAAGATGCCTGAATAAAGAAGAGAGCCTGAGGTGATCTTTCCTGCTCAATAAACAAGAAACAACATGTTTGATTCTCAAGTCCTCTTTTCCTTGTGTCTTTTATATATATATACACACATATATGACACAGAAGAAAAATTTCCTTGAAAAATACTGTGTAGTTTGAAGTGGAAATGTTCTCGTGAGCCCTGGACCAGGCCAGTTTGATGCCTGAATGCTTTGATGTGTGTTTGGATCAGTTCAAGGCCAGTTCTACCCATTTCTCTTTTCTTTTGCCTTCTTTATACATGCCTGCCCGTCACCCGCTTTTGAAGAAGCGGAGAAGAACTGCCTGATCACAGAAGACACCAGCATCAGAAATTAACATTTAGATGCCAATTACCATTACAGGACTTACCATGAAGAGCTACCCAAGTGATGGGATAATTCACCTGTGTTGATTGGCGAGAGAGAAGGAACCACGCGGAGCTTGGACTGTGGAAGGGCATAAGGCTGCTCATTTTGAACTGTTGTACCAGAACCAACACACGGTGCTAGCGAGGGAAATACCCGAGGGCTCTGATGGATAACAATTCCTGCTCGTGTACCCTGCCGTGCTCCTGCTCTTGTGCTAATGAACTGATCTGCAGAGACAAGGGAGAGGGAGAAGCTATGAGCTGGAACAGTTTAACGTGGCACCGAGCTCTACGATGTGACCTAACTCTATGTAAAGTTCACCTTTAACAAAAAA
>VXAK01014339.1:140899-155915 GCA_013399435.1 Arenaria interpres | reverse complement strand
AAAAAAAAAAAAAAGAGATCTTGTCAGTTCTATTGCTGTTAATACCGTAAGTTCAGGCACTCACACAGCAGGGAAGCCCTCCTCTCCCTGCTCTCAAACAGCATGGAAAAAATCTGCAAAAGGCAGATTTTACTTTTTACCCAAAGTAAAACAAGCCCCTACCTCCATGGAACACAAATCTCAAAGGCAAGCTCTTCCCATGTATGCAAAGTCCCTGTAATTGTTCCATATGATCCACAGTTGAATGAATTTACAAATGACTGACATGTTACCTCTGTGATTTGAAATGAAAACCCATAAATTGTGTGCTAAGTACTAATTTTAGAGATAAAATATCACTTTAACCACCAATGATTTAAAAAAAAAAAAAGGAGAGAATACAACACAGAAAATGGCTAAACACACTGCTTGCATCAAAAGGCTGTTCAGAATGTATTATGCACGTTGGGACTGAGCCAATGCCCATGGAAATCAGTGAATGTAACTGCCCACAGCTCTCTGCGGTCCTTGTCATACAAAACCAAAGCGATTAACCTGTATCTTAGCAAGATTTCTTAATTTTACAGAGGTGCCCGATTGATAAAACACCAAATTCACTTCTTATTTCAAAAATGGCTTTGAAAGAAAGTTTACAGAGAACAAAATAATTTTAACACTCATTTCAAACCCCACCAGCTTCAATATGCTCTCTCTCAGCCCTAGAAAGGCAGCAATAAAGATTTTGGTATTGGATTGAAGCAGTTAAACTCCTGGTTGGTGGGAGCCACAGTAATCAGGGGCTGCACAGACACTGTGCTGGGGTGAGGGACGCTGAACCCCAGACTCCCACCCGCTGCTGCTCCAGGAGATGTTTCATTTCATTCTTGTCAGGCGCTACAGGCTTCCTGAGCTACAGCTAATTATACAAGATTTATCTGTACAAAAACATGAGGATTAGGCAGGCAGGAAAGCAGCTAAAATTTATTTGGAGGCTTTGTTTAATAAAAAGGTATAAAAACCAGGATTTGTACAGAAACAAATCATTTCTGAAACATGTATCTAAAGGCAGGTGGGGGGATGGAATTAGCATTCAGTTTTTTTTCTTTTCTCCCATCCTTTCATGCTGCTGCCAGGGGAAAAAAAGAAAAGGGCTATGAACTTGTGATACAGCAAGGAGCTCATAGTCCCAGTGGACAGGAGACTGCTGCTCCTCCCCAGTGCTCCTGAGAGCTGCATATTCCTCACAGAGCCAAAATTAATTCTTTTACCAGTCTGTATTGTACACCAGATGTTTAGTTCACAAGGAGGTCAGTCCCCACAGAGACAGATCAAAACCCCGTAATTCAAACCTCAAGATGATAAAAAAAACCCCAACCCTACAGAAGCAAATGCTAAATTTTCAGTCAATATCAAAGCTCTCTCCGTTGCACCAGGAGCAGGATCCATGCAAGGTGGGATGGAGTCACACACAGACACCACACGGAGATGGGAAGGTCCCCACAGCCCCCACTGCATGAGCTGATGAACTCAGCCCTGACACAGTGGGCAGGAACGGACCCAGAACCTCTGGCATGTCAGCAAACCTCCCCGCAAAGGCTCCTGTGCTTTTACAGCCACCAGCACCTGGGTGAGCAGCTCTTTCACTCATGGTGGGCAACATGATCACTCTCCCATTCACTGCAGTGAGAGATGAGAACATCACTAGATCTCTGGCGGGTTGGTTGCTTTTGGTTTGGGTTTTTGTTTCGTTTGGTTTTGGGAGGGCGGTTTCCACACCTTGGGTGAGATATTTCCTACTATAAATGCTTCCAAAACATAGCCTTTAATCCAAAACTTTTGATTTATTCCCCTTAAGTTTGGCAAAGAGAGCCTTTAGTCTTATTTCTTTAAAAGAAAACCTCTTCCCAAACTCTCTGCCTGTATTACCCACTCCTGCAGTTTCTTAGTAACATTAATTAGTCATTGGACATCGATCCTAATCCGTGATACACGTGAAGAGAACCCAGCAGCACTTCATCGCTTGTGTTTATAACTCATTTGCATAAGAGAACTCTCTAATAAATCAGCCTTACAAAAAGTGCATTTTGCGGGTTAAGCACGTACGGCAGAACTTAATTCATCACCAGCTTTTCCATCACGGCATTTACATTCGATCACCATCTGAGGTCATGCTGTGTGTCTCCATCTCATTGAGGAGCGCGGGTCTCCTCTCGACAGCTTTGCAGCGACTCCCACGTCTGCCAGAGCCCAGGAGCAGTCTTTCCCCAGCACTCGCTCAACACCTCAGGCACTGCCTTCTCAAACAGAAGCCCTGCCACAGGACGGCACATGAGGAATAAAACAGAGGAATAACGGAACAAATACTATTAAAAATTTCCATGGTTCCTCCTCCTGTCTTCATTTAACATTTTGATGAAACTGCAAAAAAATTGCAAATAACCATACTGGCAGCAGAACAGTTTGATACTGATTTCATAGGCAGCTGTTTTCTTAAAAGCATATCTATGGCATTATGATTATCTTACAAATCCATTTGTGGAAGGAAGTCTTAATATTTCTTCCCCATTTAGACTGCAGGCTCCAAGATACAAGGGCTCTCTGAGGTTTTATTCTGTATGGTGCTTACAGTGGGAAAAAAATATAAATAAATGAATGAAAAAAAGAGATGGTAAAAGCAACTTTCATACAGATAACCTTAACAATGATGGTAAAAATAACTTTGTCCTGCAGAACAGAAAATCTCAGGTGGTGTTTTGAGATTTCAAGTCTCTAATATACCTTTAAGAATTTTTGTTTAAAAGGTGCTCCTGAAGGCAAATTGAAAAAAGCATTTTCAAATTCCCAAATTAATTCAAATTTTTCAAAAAGCCAGGTTTCATTAATTCAAATTTTTCAAAAAGCCAGGTTTCACATCACAAACAGCTCCAGTATAGCTCTCTCTGTTTAGCGTTTAACAACACAGCCCTTACCCAATTACATGATCAAATAATGACCTTACTGTTAGATTTTCACCTCGTGCCACAGGCTACTGAAGAGATTGTAGGGAAAAAGGTTATTTTCTATATTTGGTCTTTCCATTTTTGCTGCCAAGGTGGAAATATTGGTAGTAAAGAAGGTGAGAGGAAGGTGGAAGCAGCAGCAAACGCTCCCTAGAGAGCACTGATCGTGGTGCTGTGCGCCAGCAGCACGTTCAACGGGAAAACAAGTGAAGAGAGAATTCTCTAACAGCTGGTGGGAGACAGAGACAGGAGCCAGCGTGGCTCTCTCTGCCACACAGGGCAGTGATCAGCACCACCATGGGGCAACCAAGAGTCTAACGATGGGTCAGAGAAACTTAAGAGGTACAGAAGAACGTCCAAATACCACGCTGGAGGTGGTGCTGGGGAGGTTTTACACGTGCTGCTCAGCACAGAGGCATGAGCACATGGAGAATGTCCCACTGACTGCAGATTTCACCAGCACAGGGAGAGCAGAGGCAGGCGAGGGCTCTCCCAGCCTGGGCACCTTCTCACAGGATGCAGCAAGGCTCAGAGCATGGCTTTGTAGCTTGAGCAAACCCAGGGAGATGACGATTTTGGGTCAGAAAATGTGTGTTGTAAATAATGAAATACAAAACCAGAAAAGAACAGCCCAAGCTAAGGCTCAGTGACGCAATGAAGATCGGAGCAGCTACAGCTGCACAGTTGGAATGTTAAAATGTTCAGTGCTGTGCTGGCATTTCACAGCTCCTGGTAAAAATAGCACCGCTGGTGTTGTTACCAGGGATGGCAAAACCCTGAGAGAAAGTTCCAGCACTGAACAGGTATTAAAAATAAAACACCCCGCTGGGAGTATGGATTGAAAAGCCACGGGGAGAGGAATGAGGTTTGCATGTGTGAGAAGAGTGACAAAATGCTGTGAAAAGCCCCGGCGAGCGGCTCCGGAGCAGCACATTCTGCGCTGGCTTCACCAGGAGAGCAACAACAGCCGTGCAAGGGATCCAGCCATGCAAGGGGGTACCCTGGCCCCTGCAGTATGATTTTATGCTCCACAGCTTGCTATGGCACATCTAATGAGGGTATCAGATTATTCGACACAGGTCCCTGGCTCCAGGTTAAAGGATCAGAGGCCCAATGCCCACTTTTGAAGGCTCGCCTACCAGGAACGCACAACCTGAACTTTCCATCCTGACCCTGTCAGAACATCTCAGCCCTGAAACAAGCGTTGCTCACATCACAGCAGATGGGCAAGGGACAAGGACCTAGAGGAGTTCTGTAGATGCACACCCTTCTGACCGGGAAGGTACAAAGTACTAAAGCAACTCAACCCTTCCTCAGTGTCTGTGTAACAGCAGCCAATGTCACGAAGGTCAAGTCCTTTAATCAGAAAATGTAGAAGTTACTGCAAATCTATTAACTGGCACGTAGAGTTGAAAGATAGCCCAAAAGACAGAAAATCATCCTGCTGAAATGAAAAATAAGGCCTGAATGCCCTAAGTGTATGTTACTCTTGACTTTGGCATCAACAGAAGGAAAATAAATCAAGGTGGAAACATGGTATTTTATGAGACTCTTTACAGAGAGGTACATCAAGGTCTTGAAGTATGCAAAGGGTCCTGCTGAATTAGAGTCATCACAGGAATTATGATGAGTCCAGTTCACTTTCAGAGATCCTATCAAGAGCACCGTTAACCTGCTGCTCACAGCTTGAGCCCCAAAATCTCCTGAAAGCCTGTAACACACTATTGACCGCAGCCTCTTCTGTCACTCTAAAAATGTACCCTTTTACTTTGGTGCCATTTTTAACACAGATGTATTCTGAAAGCAACCAGGCAGCCACCTTGGGATTGAAATCATCACCTTCCCTAAGTGGGTAAAAGAAGGAAAGCAGAGCTACAGACACACACAGGCAGTAGCTCCCGTAGACATTGGTGGTTTTGGAAAGAGAGAAGACCAAAGAGAAGATCAACAGAGCGCTCACGTGCCATTTTCAGTGCAAGTAAGTGATAGACCACCTGAAGTTTGGACACTGTTGAGAGTGGAGCTCAAAGTACAAAAATAGGAGCAAAAAATACACCCATAGAGTAAATATGTTGAACCAAAAGTTCTCCAGAAACACAGAGGAAGAGCTGAGCCTTGTGGAATTGTGACGTTTTGTGAGGCTGATGACATCTTGTTACTAAATCTCACACAGGACACATGTAAGCAAATAATTTCCAATGTAAGGGATGGCAAACTTCACATGAAGAGTCAAAGCGATCAACAGTGCTGTATTTGCCATTGCCTACCTGCTCAAACATCCCTCCGTAGCTGGATCCTTCTGGAGAGCAGCTCTGGGCTGAGGACCAGAAGACGGGGCTGAACTCCCGCCCTCAGCTATGGGAGCAAGACTCTTCCCAATTCTGAGTTCAGATACAGAAATCCCCATCCACAGCCTCTCCCTCTGGCATTTGGGAACACAAAGCGTTCTATAAGGGGCTTCTTTTCAAACCAGCGTGAGTCATTCCTGCTGCAACTCACACTCGGTACTTCTTTTGACCTACCACGAGCATATTCCAGAGCTATTGTCGCTGCAGCAGGATTCAATTAGCCCTCTCCCCCCCACACCCTAATTCTCTCCTTCCCTAATTCTCCATCCTGGAACAGCAGATGCCTTCCTATCAAAACTTTCAGCGCAGAGTGCTGACATTTGGAGATAAACAGAAAAGCACTACACAGGCGGCTAATTCTCATCTCAGCCTGCTCAGAATTTTGATTACAATTTGCTTTTAAGATGTCTATCCACAGCACTAGTACAGAGATATGTCAGACTTGCCGTCCTGCTAATAAAAAGACAACATCGCACTTTGCATGTCAAACGCAGGTGGAGGAAGGCGCAGAAATCTCACAGCACATGTAAAATCCTATTAACCGCACCACCGTCTGAAGACCCAATTTGAAGGCTGTAGCAAAAGCTCATTCTCCAAACTGATTACAGCATTATAGAACACACTTATCCCTCCGGGTCTGAAGATTTTGTTTGTTTAAGCTCCCTGACTCCCAGATGCCAGAATTCACTATTTTGTGGCAGGGGCAATAATGAGCCACGCAGGAGCCGGCAGCGCGGGTGCCCCGGTGGCACGGCCGCCTTCCCGCGCCCCACGCTCACCTCCCGAGCACTAAGCCACCTAATCGGCCTTATGCATATGAGCGCCAGCATTTAAACCCATCATCATTTCCAGCACCGAAACAGCCCGCAGGGTCAGAGAAAGGGAGTATCTACAGAAAATAACACTATGGTGCGATGCTCACTGCTGAGGTTCGGATCACACCAGGGGTGGAGAAAAAGGCTGGCTGGCTCACAACTGTGTCTTTGGTAGCAGAGGAGTGTGACTCCAGTCTGTGCTCAAGCCAAAGCCTCTCCCAAACTTAGAGAGCTCATTAGGCTAATGAGTCTGAGAGCTTAACACATCCCCCATCCACATCAAACTGGAGCTCTCAGATGCAGGACAAACTTTGGATTGGAGCCTGTGGGACATGGATGGTCAGCATCTCCCGCCAGCCACTTCTGGTAGAGCATTGGTAAAGTGTGCTCCACAATGGCAAAGGAAAGCAAAAAATAGTGGGCAGATTTTCTAATAATTTCTGTGCAAGATGTCACACAAATCTCATGTTTGCAAGAACTTACTGCAAACAAGGAACAAAAGTGAGGAGAGGCAATTAGTGTACACAGCATTGCTCCTAGAGTGATTGGGAGCCAACAGAAAGCTTAAATTAATTGAAAATCTACTTCCTCACAGTTACCTTTTGTTTTAAAGGATGTACTTAAGCCATTGTAAGATTATTCTTACCCTCAAAAAGCTGTTTGCAAACTGGACTGTGTGCCCAGCTGCAATATTCCCATCCACATGAAACTTCCTGCTATGGAAACAACCAACTGGCCAATGTGTCCTGCCTGTAGCAGGGAAAAGCCCCCAGGACATTCCTGACAGACTTCTTGTGGCTGAAAATCCATGTTTCTGAAGGACAACCCATATGGTCATGGACCTATGACCACGGACTTATGACCATGGACATTATAAGTCAGGTTGTACAACAGGTACTTGCAAAAGATGTCCCTAAGACCCCTAAATCCGTACAAGGTGTCCCCTCTGTGCCTTGCCTCAGAGCAGCACGCTGAAGACTCTCTGCTCCACTAACAACCTGCCCGAGACACCGCACAAACACCAAGCAATAAAAGCTTATTTGCCAGTCGGTGCTACCTCTTTGGTTGCTGGAATTATAAAGTGCTTGGTTGTCATACAAACAAACAGCTCTTACCCTGCTCTCTGCAGAGGTGCCAGGGTTATCCCAGCCTAAGAATGACCCATTTTATTAAAAACCCTTGTCAAAACAACTCCAGCCTCTCCCTGTGCCAGAGAAAGCGCCTTGGAAGCAAAAGCCACCCAGATTTATAAATACCCTGGATTTAGCAATAATCCTGACTTCCTCTCCGGTTCAGCAAAATATTTGCACCCAATCTACAGGACAGATTTTCTAACCACGTTATATGTGCAGAATATATCTTGTGCTGATTCTATTGGGTAAACCATGAAGTCAGGCCCATCAGAATTTATGGGCGTTGTGGGTATTCTCCCCCCCTAGTTTAATAGATTTCCACCAGAGCATTCTTGTCATTTCTCAGGGGCCATAAAACATACCTCTACCCTGCACACTGGTGTTTTATAGTGAACGCTGTATATCAGATCAGTAGAAATTGATATTTTAGTCCAACTTGGCAATTTTCAATGAATCACCACACTCTGATGAATATCACGATACCATTTTGGCATGGGACTTTTATGCTTTAATGTCGGAGTATACAACAGCTATCTGCATGTACTTGACACTCTATTCAGCTCAACAGCTCCCCATATACAGTTGCAGTCTCTGAGCTCATACTGGGCAAAAAAATTCAAGTAAGGGAACTTTCCTCAATAGCAGTCATCACAATATTTACTGTACCAGTAGCAAGGCACCACATGAAGAATAAAATACTGGTGCACCAGCCTTTACCCAAGGCTCCAGACCAGCCAGGTCACGAAAGAGGATGAAGATTCAAGCAGAACGTAAGAGTTACAGAAACAGCAGCATGAAGGGTGTTGCACATCTTCATACACAAGCAGTTTGGGGGAGGCCACAGATTTCATCTCCAACACACCCTATGGAATTTCTCCCAGATAAGCCCTTTTCCAACCCTCAAATACTGTGGGACTTCTCTGAAACTTTCTTTTCCAATTCTTTCGTTAATAAAACTTTAACATGACCCCTTCTCACACTGAGTGCTCTCATTTAAGCATCTTACAAAGCTTTAATTATCAAACTAATTATGTTAAAGCCAAATTCATCCCTATCTAAGCACAATTTTGAAATACACTAAGAGGAAACAACGCTGTTAATTAAGGTGGGACCCTGACAAATGGAAGAACACATTTACCTACAAGGCAGCAATTAGGACATTCTCCTTCCACTTTCCCAATACAATTTGTGAAACAGACATGAGTTTTGCTGCTGATTACAGACTTCTTCATAAATAAACACGGTTCAGAGATTTCCAGGTGCCAGTTTCATGCATCACCACTTCCCAGTGCTCAGCTGAGCATCATTGATCAACTGCCTGGGGTGGTGCCTGCTCCCATCACAAGCCCTCCCCCTGGGGCTGGTGGCAGCTGTGTCCCTGGCACACTTGGCCTTGTTTGTCCTCACACACCTGGGAAAGGTGAAAACCTCTGTACTGTGCTCTTGTACCCAGCAGCTTCTGCACCTATTTGCAGAAAATTTCCCCTTTGTAGTGTACCTTCATCCCCAGTGAGTTCTGACTGATCCAGGCAGGATTTTCAGAACCAGAGACTCACAATCCAGATTTCCAAGGAGACACGAGCCCCTTGCTCGGCCCCTGCCACAGAGGACACTTTGCTTTTTTTGCCTGTGTCTGCAGCTGGTGGGTGGAGAAGTGTATTGTGCTAGGAAAGAGTACCTGCTGGCCTTACTTTTGATCCAGGACTTTGAGCAACTGGTGAATCTCAGGTTTTGGGTGGTTTTGACATACTCCCCAGTGCAGACTTCCCAGGTAATCAACCTCAATTACGAGGAAACTGAACAGGAAGTTAATGGCTGACCGCAGTGCCCAGATGTTGGCCTTAGCTACATAAATGCCTTTCCAGGTATTGCCACCCATCGGCGTATTCTGCTTTAGTTTGCACATTTCCTTTTCTCAAAGGTAGCTTAGACCTTTAAGACCCTCATTTCCATCGATGCCAGTTGAACCTGGGCTCCTCAGAGACCGTGGCTCCTCAAACACCGCTCATGGCTGAGGTGCTCCACTACCCTTTAAAAGACAGATCCAAACCCAGCCAGGAGGAGAGCGCGTGAAAGGCGAGGAAAGAAAATTGGACTTTTGTGCCTGGAGAGGTGACCCAGCCAGAGACAAACGTCCAGACACATTTCTCTACTCCAACAGCTCTAAACATTTAAAGAAAAAAAATCTCATCCGTGTCTTATAATTTATCCCACTACTTCTAGCTAAATCTATTTTAAAATGATGTTCTCTTCTTGGCACTCTTACCCCTCACACACCAGTAGCTGATTATCACAGCCACTCCTAGTCCCTGTTTATCCAATCGAAACATTTTGTTCTTTTAATCTTTCCTTCTAAGTTCTTCAAGCTCCTTAATCATTTTTGTTGTACTTCCCTGGCTTCATTGCAGTACACAGCTTGCTGGCATTTTGGTACTCTTGATAATAACACTTGTAAGTTAATAGAGTCATGCCAAGAATGAGTCTGCCCAAATTTACAGGAGCATTTTTAAGAGGCCAGAAACCTGTAATCCCTCTTCAGACGACACTGGTGAGACTGTACCAAGGTTTTCACATTCTGTTCCCCATATCTAAATACTAAAACTTGTAAGGAAATTAATGACTCAATTATCTCCACAGAATTAAAAGATGGGTCACACACTTCTTGCCAGGATGGTAGAGTACAGACTCAAACCAGGCTGGCTTTTCTCCGTCACCCCCCGGTCCCTTTTCCCCCTGCTCCTGGGGTCTGTGGAGCTGCTGTTCCCCAGTCACAGTCTCAGAGAAACCGCACCTTGAGAGATCCCACCAGCAAGGAAACCTTCTTCCTCCCCAGGCATGTGCTTGCTTATTTTCTACACACAAGGTATAACACTTGAATAAAGAGACTCTCATTGTATATGCCTTCAACTTCTTAACCTTTCTGGTGATCCCTTTGTAAAATTATTTTACCTTCATGTGATTTCCGAAGCCATTCAACAACTTTGTGCTCCAGGCAGGGAGAGGAGCCCTAAAGGGAAGGCAGCTGAATGCCATCTGAAGCACCCGCACACTGCTGACTCAAAAATAAAAAAAAAAAAAAAAACCCAACAAAAAGAAAAACCACTAGGTAAACTTGGAAGAAAAAAAAAATTCTTAGCTGTCCTGGCTGGAAACACAATTGTGTCTCACGGTCCCCATTTAGATTCCAGGAAGGATGTGCTGTCAGGGGCAGCACAGGGAATCTCACAAGCAGAAAGCAGGCTGCTTGGGGCTGCCCATTTCTTCTGGCTGTCAGGGTTTTTCAGTTTTGTTTTATAGTTTCCTGTAGCTCTATAAAATACTTTGACACACTGCTGCAGACCTCTGGCTGGCTTTCCATTCCATTTTTTTCTGACTAAGTGAGATGCCACTTTGAAAGGCACTGAGGCATCACTGCTAAATTGCACCCACCGTTGGTGCAGACAAGCGTGTAGTGAATTTACCTCTCTTTGCCCATTCCCCATTTAATTCAGCTCAGACTTGGGAAAATGCTGCTGACAGCCCCGTGCTGGGCTGAACCAACAAACTGGGGAGATGCACCCCGTCCCCAAGGTCCACACATAGATTCACCTTGGCTGGTTCTGTGGGAACTTGTGTTTTCGCCTTCCTTTCAATGATTTTGACCGTTTCATTTTTATAGAGAGGATAACACTATTTCTTATGGCATTAATTCGTTTCGCAGCTCAAAGATTCGCTCTCACTGAAGTGGAATCTGTTTAATCCCCCATCCCGACAGCCCCGTGCAGGGGCAGGAGCCACCTCAGTGGAAATGCAGATGGTGACATCCTACAAAAATGCATTTTGTCCTCATTTTGTAGGTTTTCTTTTTGTACTTTACAAGTTATGTTCAGCTACTCTAGCTAAAATTGTTGCAGTTGGAGAAATGAATCTGAATTTTGAAAATTTGGTAATTACTGATCATTGATCACTATCACTCATTAACTAGTTCTGTTACAGAACTATTGCTATTTTTCTGTTCGACAAAGCAAGATTTCATGCAGCAGATCAGCAGTTTGATAGGCCAAGTTGAAAACAGACAAGAATTAAGTTAACACCATATAATTGGACTCTAGTCAACCTAATATTTTATTTCTGTTAAAATAAACTCTAAAATCTACCCGTTGCAAGTAAAAAAGCTTGGACATGCTTATAGATCTCTGGCACTAAAGCACTAAATCCTAATTGTAAGTAAGAGATAAACTGATCTGAAACTTTCTATCCTTTTCTACCCTGAAAACCCAGGAACCAATAAATCAAAGACATGTGAGTTGATAAAAAAAATTTACTAAGTTAACATTAAAAATCTTTCAAAAAGCTCAAGCCAGTTTGTTTTGGCATTTTCAGATGATAATTTTGATTCACCAAGTTCATAGTTTAATTATTTTCAGATTTTGTTCTACTGAAAAAATGAGTAAAATTCTTTCCAGCTAACCTAAAATTAACTTTTTCAGTGTTGCACAAAAACTTTAAACAGCAAGAAGTACTTCAAAAGTATTCATTTTAGCTAAAGCAAAACTAGTGGAAGAAACAAGTTAACAAGAAAACATTTTAAAAAATGCTTATAGCTGTGGTTGCAGAGGGTGCATTTGCAATGGAATGGCTTTACACAGCTGCACAAGGAGCCTGCGAACAGCAGCAGAACAGCACGGCTCCTTGCACAGGGGCAACTCGCCCTCAAAACAGAAAAGGAAATCAAAATTGTTTCTAAAGTCAACCCTGGTCCTACCCCATTGCACCATGACTTATTGCAGCTTCATACTGTCCCTGGATAAGGTTTTCAAGACACAGACTGTTTAAATGAAGTGATTGTGTTGATTAATTAACTTCTGCAGCTTTAGTGCTCTTCCACATTAAGTCTCAGGCATCCTGGTGACACACCAACCCCTCTGTTGGTGTCAGCATCATCCCAGTCCCAGGGAGGTGACTGGGGAGGGAACCAGCATGGCCTATTGGGACACTCTCTCCTGCTGGGGGGCACCAGGCACAGGAGGTCTGGTCCCAGCTGATACCCTTTGCTATTACAGGTGATGGAGAAAAGGGAAGTTTCGGAGCCCAAGACCCCGTGTTGCCCCCCAGGGGCTGAGCAGTGCCGCAGTTTGGAGGTCAGCGCTCCCTGATCCCAGGAGGAACCATGCAGGTTTGTCCCAGGGCTCTGAAGGACTCATTCACCTTTTGTTCAGCTGAAACACCACAATGATATTATTTTTTTCCCCCATCTTAATCAAAAAAAAATAAATGGTAGTACTAGATGGTGCTACAAAGAGAAAGAGGGCTGTGAGATGGCTGGCTCCAGATGACATCAGTAACGGGATGAAGGAGAAGGGTGGAAAAATGTATTTTCATGTACTACAGATATTGTTCTTCAGAGACAAATGATACCAGCAAACACAAGCTTCCTGCCAAGATATAAATATCAAGCTGCTGATACAAGCCTGCTTTTGCTGGTCGCTCGTTCAGCGACTGGGAAATGATGCCAGCGGAGGGTGCAGAATTACAGATGTTGCCTCCGATGTCACCCACAGCAAAGGTGCTGAGGAGCCTGATTGTTCTCCAGGAATAGCAACACCATTACTAAAAAATTCCATGATGACATTGAGCTGTCCAAGTTGTACCAGCTTGTTTCTTTTAGAGGTAATATCAGACTTTGCTTGGAAACATATTCAATTACAGATATTTTTCAAACCAAAAGAGGCTGAAGTGAACAACATATTCTGATAATGCCCTTTTCTCTTTATCTTTTCATTTTGACAAAACATTTGCTACCTCTCCTCCTGCTGGCCAGCGAGAGTGGCAGTTTCTAAAATTCTGTGCTGAAAGACCTTTTCACATTAAGGATCTCTAACAACTCCCAGAGGGAATGAATTTGCATGCAGCCCAGTATATTATTAATCAAATAAACCAGACACGCCAAACACAAAGTGAAAAGGAAACACTTAGAGGCTCTATCCTCGGCCAGTCTGAGGTAAAAGGGTAGTTGGCAACTGAGATACAGACTTTACTGGAAGAAGAGCTTCTGTAGCACTAATCCAGTCCCGCATATTTAAATGCTTTGATTTTCACAGCCATCAAAGACCTCAGCGGACAAAAGATGTGTGAGAGGATCCATTAGGCAGAGAAATTCAGGCAGCATTAGAACAAATGAAGAGACGCAGAACAACTCGAGGAATGGAAAGACCACTCAGCCTATCCTCCACAGAACAGGACAGCGCCTGGCGTGCCCGATGTGCTGGATTTGTCGCTGTGCGCGTGTCACCAGGAGCCTCCTCGGTGCCGTCGTACCTGTGGCATTTTAAATGAGCCCCTGGTCCATGAGATCCAGCCCCATGTCTGGAAATACAACAGTGTGTCAAGTCTGAAGGGGAACGACTCAAACCCCATGAATAAATTTGCAATGGAACTTTTCTCTGCTCGTGAGAAATGGCATCTCCGAGTCCCCTAGCCACCGGGCAGCAGAGCCCCCTCTGCAGCTCCCTGCTCCCCCAGGGCAGGCACAGCTGCACAGGGAGGGAGAGGGCCTGGGGGGATTGTTTTCTTTAAAAAAATAGTTATAAACTTTAATACCTTCAGGACAACTTGACACAGCAGTTCCCAACATGTTGTTTAGACACCTGCGTCAACCAGGAGCTCAGTCCTCCCTCAGCTCCGTCTCAGGACCTGGGCAGATGCGGGAGGAGAAGACACTTGTGCAGGGAGGGAAGGAAGGCTGTGCTGAATACTCACAGCAGGGACAAGAACTGTCTTGTGTCAGAAACCAGGTCAGAAAAGCAGTGCAGTCAGGTTTGAGTCACTGAGTTCTGAAACGCCCTGAGAGCAGAGCAGGTGCCCATCACAGTGTCTGCTCCGGGTACGCCTCACACGGAAACAACATCACCAAAGCTGACAAACCCCTGATCCAACAGTCCATCAGTTTTATCATACAATCCAGTTCATTTCCGAGTCACTGCAGAACACAACTACAACCAAGTGCAGGGCGGTGAGGACGTGCCAGGACCACGCTTCAGCCAGGGCTGGAGAGGACGTGCACAAGAGGGACAGAGTTTGATTCAACCGGAATGAAAAGGGGGTTCAATGCTTCAAAAAGACTGAAGAGCTCAAGTACAACAGAACTTGTCCTCCGACCTGTGACAACACTGCAAAAAGAAAAACCTGATGGTATGCAAGATTTCCAGGATGTCACACTGTGACCTCTCTCCCTCCTCTCCTCTGTGGGACTGGTCCAAGCCACCACCACGCACATGGGAAGGCAGGAGGCAGGAGCAGTTTAACCCCAGTAAGGGGCACAGGGAAGCGTATCTGCTCCCAGCCCACCTCCATCACCCCAGGGGACCCGCAGCACACGCTGCTGCCTCGCTGGAAAGTTCCGGCATGTTTTCTGCTCCATCCCACCGAGTCGTCTCCCGGCGCAGCAGCTAAACCAGCGTTTGATGGGGTGGCTTCTGATAGGTTCAGAGATGTATTATAAATTTTAATTTTCTCTGTTTATTTAATGAAACTCATTGAGACTAATCCTCATTTTCTAGCAAGTGTAAAAAAAGAAGTTCCATTTAATTAAAATTAATGACCTTCACGCCTACAGAAGATTTGCAGGCTCAGAGGATGAGATTTAACACTTTGTGCAAGATGCAAGTACAAAAGCAACATTCAATTAGATGAGGAAAAATCTGTGAAAAAGGCCATCATTTCTCTTGATAATTTAAACTTTTTCCTTGAAGGGGAAAATATAG